>BMAU01003032.1:0-187500 GCA_019973935.1 Trichonephila clavipes | reverse complement strand
CCCCCACCCCATTTTTTTAATTCTTTCCTTTTTTTTAATGACAATGCTCATGAATTCAGTTATTTACTTTTTATGCACATCCAGTATAGAGGTTAGTGATGCTGACTGAGGTGCCGTAGGGCATGGTTTCGAATCCCGGATAAGGCATGGATGTTTTTAAATGTATAGTGCCTTCACGGCATGAGAGTACTCTAAATAACCATCGAGCCGCAAGTCCTCTCGTAAGGTTGGTGGAAGGGGAAGAGAGGTGGGAAGCCCCTGACCACCCCGGGATGTTCTCCCTCAAAATTGGAGTGAGATTGAGTAAAATCATACTGTCACTTGCATGGTGCTCAAAGTCAAGGCTAACGACAGACGTAAAAATCTAGCCCTTCACCGCGGTAAATTTCGTGGACCTTGATCTGATGTTTCTGTCGATCAGGTGGCATAAGTAACAACAACACTGTTTATGCTATAAGAATATACAAATAATTTTTAAATCAAAAAAAAATATTTTCAAAATAGTTTTAATTCCAAACCTTAAATTTATTCCTGAATTTTGCCAGTTGTGTAAGTCACATCTTAATTTTTATTCCTTTAAGATTTAACAGTAATATAAAGGACGATATGTTTGATAAAGAAAAACGCATTGTATTCAAAGTAAGTTATTTAAGTTGAATCAGACGTTTTATAAAAATTATTACTGCTATTTTCTAGAACGTTTCATTATAATAAGAGTGCTTTGAATTAAATTCATACAGATATGAAGAAATATATTTGGTGAGTGTAAGATACTGTATAGGTATATTTATATCCTCAGAGGAAAAAAATATTAAAGTTGCTCAAAAAAGACATCTTATAAATTTCTTAATTTGAAATGTTTACTTTTCCGAAATTAGAATTGTTCAAAAATCGAGTATAATCTTTGCATTACAAATATTTCCTCAATTTGTTCACTTTTAATATAATACTTAAGAAATTTAATTCATTAAAGATGCTTGAAAGTAATGTTTATAAATAATAAAACGTCTATTAAAATTCAGAATTTTAAAGGGCACCAATTTAAGGATGAAATTGCAGGAAGAAGAATGAAAAATCTTATAATGCTCTTGAAGAAGATTGCTAAGAGAAAACTTAACTTAGTTTTCTCTTTCAGGAGTACATATACAGGGTCCCTGGGCTTAAAGTATCCAAAAGTAATGGCTTATTATTACGCAACTGTCCATCAGAATGTAATAAAATATTCATCCATGAATCGGAAAACTCTCCGAGATTTTTTGGGTCTTGTCCGATCGGCCGCACGTGCGTGCATTATTCAGATATCGCAGACGATAAACTTTTCACCCTATTTTATTAGTAAAAATGTGGGCGCCACAGTAAAAAGATGCAGTGTGTATTTTGGTTAATTGCATTTAAATCATTCACGCGTGTACAGCGACGTGTTCGAACAGAATGGGATGTCGTTACTGGCTTGCATAATAGACTGATCAGGACTCCTACAAAAAGAATTACGCACACGATCAACAGTGCATTCTATCACGAAAATTTAAGAATACTTGCCAGTTTGAGATACCAAAGTTCCAACTTCCTTTAAAGTTCTTTCAGATTGGTAGATAGATTTTGATATCGGAGGGTCGACATTCCATTCTGTTCGAACACGTCGCTGTACACGCGTGACTGATTTAAATTCCGTTAACCAAAATACGCACAGAATCTTTTACAGTGGCTCCCACATCTTTACTAATGAAAATAGTGTAAAATGTTTATCGCCTGCGATTGCTCAATAATGCGCGCACGTGCGGCCGATCGGACTACACCCAAAAACTCTCTGAGAGTTTTTCCAATCCATGGATGAATAGTTTATTACATTCTGATGGATAGTTCCAAAAAATAAGCCATTACTTTTGGGTACCTTAAGCCCGAATACCCTGTATTAAGGATCTAAAAAGTATCCTATATGATTTAAAAATTGTCTTTTGAAAAGTTCAATTCTGAAGTTCATTGCAATGTTAATTTTAAGAACTTTAAGTTTTCCATGAACATTCGAAAATTCTTATCATAAGTGGCTTCAAAAATTATACACACCTCACCTTTAATTTTTGAGTCACATAGCATCAATTTTCGGAAATATTGTAATATAAGATGTACATCCTACCCGGAAACAGCTGATTTCAAAGCCTAACTCTAAAAATCCTAATCAAGTTACACGCACACATACAAAAAAAGAAAAACCAAAAGACCCACGAAAGAAAACCCTCTCTTAATCGACTCATCTACCCCTCAACATAAAGAAAATCAAGACATCAAACCAGCAAGAAAGAATTATACAAAAGGAACCCTCAAATGCCATTGCACGCGTCGTATAAAAAATAGCCTTACAGCAGCAGCGTGTGAAAGAATGGCGCCAAATTGCGCCAATAATGCCCGGTAACACTCTCTAGTAATACACTCCAGTCTTGATGGCTATCTGTCTAAGAATAAGATAAATGCCAATCTAAATAGGCAGATGTATTTCTGAAGGCGGCAGCTGTGTAGAGCGTAATGCAGATGGAGAATTTCTCGTTCCTTTTTCAATAATCTATCATAGAGAATTGATAGTTAACGGGCGTTTTTCTATATAGCACAATCTTATATCCCAGGATTTCTTCGTTTTTTAGAGCAGCTGATGATGAAATAGTCTTATTTGTGAAGTCTACAGGAAAAGGATGCTTAATTTCATTCCAGCATCTCATATGGAGTCCTTAAAGTCATTAATCTTCATAAGGAATATGTTTTGAGGGAATGGGTTTTTCTTTTTTACGAAGAGAGTTGGGGTGTAGTAAAATCAAGAAATTACGTCTTATTGAGCGTATTACCTACTTTAGATGTTCTCAATAACTTGTATGTAGCAGCTAAGAATTAATTAAAAATGTAGTTACCCGGCAAAAATAATTTAACGTTGTCAAAATGAAATGCTACTAATTTAATATTTTAAGAAAAACTTTCTCGTGTTAGAAAACAGATTTGCGATTTAAAATTATTAATTACCATTTTGTAAAATATTCTCAGGCTGGTAAATATCAATTCATTATTATTTAAATACAAAAAAAAAACTTATCGTTAAAGATTTGTTTTTCTTTAATTTAAGAAAAAAATTATATTTGTTATAAAAAGAAATTCACATAATTCACTCTTAAACCATGAAAGAGCATTAATTCATCCTAAAAATATTAGCGTACATTATTATTGTTTTATGTTTTATATTAAACAGAATAATAAAACTTACTATAATAAATTTTAATTTTTACGGATAAATAAATAAATCCAAATGTCAATTGACAGTAAAAATTTTAACCTATTAAGAGGTATTTTCATAAACTTTTTTTTTAAGATTTAAATCGTTTAATTTTTTATAATATAATTTCAATTACTTTTTATGACGAAAAATTAAAATTTCATTGCTCAAATTTTTCTAGGTCATTTTTTATAGGTGCTTTTGAGAAAATTGAATAAATGATAAAAATTATTAAAATATTCCGCTTTTGGCTTTACCGAGCCAAAATAGTCTAATGATTTAAATACGCATTTTTATTGCTTAGAACTAAGTATGATATGGATAACAACATTTCGTAAAACGAAATAGCACTGCAATTTTATTTTATTATAATTACAAATTTAAATATATACAGTAACAATCATTACAAAAATATAAATATTTGGATTGGATTTTTAAATAAAGAGGATTATAGTAGAATATTTTATTTATATGTGAAGGCAGATAAAAATGTGAAAGTCAATGTGTGTTACAGTATGTTTTAGTATAATAATATGGAAGTAAATGCCTAAGTTTATATTTATATAAGAAGCTATATGTATAACTATAAAAGTTTTTTAGAGTATACAATTTTGAATGTATTTTAAATTAAAAGTTTTGAATAAATTACACATTTTCTTGTACATATTTCTCAACACGCTTTATTTTTAGATAGCACTACAACAAAGTATGCCATATAAATCTTAATGTAATATAAATCTTAATATAAATCTTTCGTTCTAAACTTATTTCTAAGTAACTTTTCTAGCTACAATTAATGCAACCATTTTGCATCCTGTGATTGATACATCCATTTTAAAAATTATGATTGTCATTAACATTTTCAAAAAAAAAAATTTCACAGAGATTTCTTTAATCCCTTCCCGGCTTTTCCCGATCTGAGCTCGGGCAAGCGAAACGTACCATCCTGTATCATCCTGAGAGTAGCTCGAGCACGGTGAAAATTTACACTGTGCAGTTGGTCTTTCTCGAATTATTTCACACATGCTTTTCATTTTTTCGAATAATTGGAAATTACAACATGGTGGAATTTTCTGTAAAAAGAGGGTGCTCTTCTGCAGAACAATCCTTTTCACGCTTGCTTGAAAGACACGTTGTTGACTACATTCCCCCAACAGAGAATAAAACTAATCCGACTCGACAGTATATTATTTGCTGCTCAAGGAGAGATAGTAAGGGGAAGAAGGTCAGAAGAGATACCAAGATTCTACTGTCCAGATTGCGATGTTGGGTTGTGTGGAGCACCGCGCTTTCGAATTTATATAATACACGATCAAATTTTAAATTAAAAATTTCATAATCATTTATGTAAATGCAAAAGATGTAAATAAAATTTATAATTCAAGATAAAAGCTAAGTATTCTAAGCTTTATATTTAAAATTAGTGTGAATTGCGACTAAAGTCTATTGATTTCTGCCATATAGAAAGTCAACATTATAGGTAAATTACTCATTTATTTAAATCGATTTTTTACATTAATTTTTAGAAAATTTTGATTGCAAATGGTGCTTTTATGTTTGTTTAAAACAGAGTTTCCCAAACTTTTTTGTTTCATAGACCCTTTGACAGGTTTTTCGGTTTGGGGTAGGCCCCTACTTACCTAATATTAAATTTTTGCAAATTCATCAACTTAAATGGGGTTTTGACAGCAAGTATAGAGCTTCATCTTTAAAAAGATTTAAATTTTTAACTGTAGTGAAGTATAGTGTTTAAAAATTAAGAAACACATGTTAATTAATTAAACTAAAATTTAATTAATTAATTCACATGTGTTTTTCTTAATTTTTAAACACTATTTTATGCATTAATTAAATTAAAATTTAATTAATGCATAAAATAACTTAAATAAAATAATTGAGCAACTAACAAACGCTTTTAGTGGGAGGAATCTAGGGATGCAATAAAAAATTTTCAACATCTGGCATCAGTCTTTGTCAGGTTTGACGCTAAATATCTTCTCGGTTAATAGTGTCCAGTTTTTCTTCTTTCTTTCTTTGTTTTGGAGAATGGCAAGCGCAATGAAAAATTCCTTCTCAATCGGAAAAAACAATTAAAAACTTTCTCAAGATATTCCATAAAGTGTCTTTTTAAAGCCAAAATTATTGACACACATCCGTTTCTAAACTTCACTTTAATATCTCAGTGCCTATTACTAGTGTCTAGTTCTTGTAATCTGACTTCTTTTTGTCAAAGTGACCATATGAATTCATTGCCTATTCTGGTATTACAATAGTCAAAACATGTTCAAACCTAGTTTCAAAATCCGAAAAAGGGGCATTTAAATGTTCAACGTAGGTTAAAACTCATTTTTCCTGACGGATTGTCCGTGACAGTTGTGAAACTGGGAAAATTTGAGATGTCCAAAAGTATACTTCTTTAGCTAAATTCTGGCACACTCAAGAAAGGCTGAAATGTGGTCCTTGTTTTAAAAAAAATTATGCTCTCACCTTGAAACTGCAAATTAACCTCATTAAATTTTGTAAATAAATCTATTTTAAATAGGTAAGTCTGGTTTCCACTTGATTAAATTTCCTTTTAAAATTAAAATCACAACCTAGTTTAATGAGATCCACTACCGTAGACCCCCATTTACACCTCATGGACCCCCAAATTATTTTTTCGCTGGCGTGGACCCTTTGAAGGTCATCGTAGACCCCTGGGGGTCTGCATAGACCACTTTGGGAAACATTGGTTTAAAAAGAAAAGTATATTTGAAAATATGCAATAAACAAATTGAAGTTTTCTTTATCCATAAACCAGAAATAAAATGAGCCTAGAAGGGGATAATGAAAATTTTAATTCTGTTTAGTCCATTCAATTAAGGCTCTTACAAAATTAGACAGTTATAAGATTTTCATTAATGTCCTAAGTAGTTAATGCTATTTGAAAAAATAAAACAAATTTAGTTAAATATTCCGTAAAAGTTAATGCATCTTTCGATCCATTTGAAATTTTTTTTCTTCAGATTTTACATTATTTTTGAAAAACTTTTGAAAATACCCTCTCGTTATTGGAAAAGAAAATTATTGGTGCAGAAAAGGGGGGCAAATTTCAATGACACAGAATTATCATTTAAAAACTATGCGAATTATAACTGATTAATAGCGAAAATCAGTGGCGTAACGGAAAACACTTGGGCCCCCTGCAAAGTCAGGTTTTGGGCCCCCAAGTTGGATTTTACAAAGGGTAGGTACTTGGCAATAGTCATGCTGTGGGCCCTCTAGAGCCCTGGGCCCCCCGCAATGCGGGGGTTGCGGGGTGTACGTTACGCCACTGGCGAAAATGATGATTAAGATGTCATTGTAAAGATAAAATATGAAAATTTTTTCGTACGTAACTTTTCTTGACGTAAAGTAAAACTTGTTTTCACAAATGTGTTAAATGTGACTTTCTTTAGTCACCCGTATATCATTACGAACCTGGTCACCCTGGACTTTTTCCTTTAGATAGGCATCCAGTTTCCTGGAACTGTTACCATCTTCTTATACTCTTAGATGTCGGTGCATTCCATGGTACTTTCTCCGAAATTAACGCTGAACTGTGATTACAGACAGACATTTTGCAAACGAGAGCATATAAAATGCCTTCCCCCGCTGCAACGCCATTTCCCCTTCTGTTCCCAATTACAACATTGCTGCCACCTATTTTACAAAAACAATGCTACACACTCAAAATTTCATATTTTTTTCTTTACAATGACATATTAATGATCATTTTCTGTGTATTCATCTGGGAGTTATTAAATTTTGTAATCGGAGCAGTCAATTCTGATAGCCCTGTATTATAGAAATCATCATTTGTCGATAGTTATCTAGACAACGATTTATTTATAAACGAATATATAATTATGTAATTCTAAAACTGACAAACGATTTACATAAAAATATAAAATTAAAATTCACCAAAAGGTATTTTAATAATTAACACATTACTCCGAAAAGGGATCCGTTGTCAAGTTCATTAATTACCGGAAACAAGCTTTTGGGGCGACTAAATTAATTTTAAAGAAACCGGATGAAATATTTACGCAATTTAAATCACCGTATTACTTTTCACTGCTTGTTATACAGTAGAGTATGATAAATTCTTTCTCTGTTTAATATATTTCAATTATACATGGAAGTTTAAATTATTCGAGCAAGTACCTTGAATAATTGGCAATTACTTTGTTTGTTTTTCTCCCGGGAAAATTGGCATTTATTCAGCAATTTTCTTAAGGTATAAAGTATCCTTGTATCGTAATGAGTTTTTAAATATCAATGCACAATGCAAACGCCTACTTAAATCAAATTGAAAAGAAAACCGGAAGTGTGAATAGTGTTCGATTATTACCCAGACCAATTAAAAAGTAAGTTGCTCATAAATTATTTTCAAATTGTTATTTTCATGCTCACAGAAAATTTTTTCATTGGTATTTTCAAACTATTATTGTATTTTATATTGCTGTTGTGTATGGATCGGAAACCCATACAAATATTAATAATTAAAAATTATTTTTAACTGTTTTTAGCGCAGTTTTGTTAAATATTCCGAATTTTTCCTTTTTAACTCTCATTTCGGGTAAGATTTAAAAATTTTTAAACGTCGTGATTATTACATTTGTTTGAAAATAAAATTCGTCCCTCATAAAGGAAGAAATAGTATATTACTTTAATATTTTAGCTCTCTAGAAGCAAATTAGTATAAATTCGACTTCAATCAGTTATTTATATACTTTTTATCTTTTACTAATAACGTCAAAACCGGATATAAACAACGACTCCTTCCTCATTTAGTCACTACAAACATCTCAATAAATGGAGTAATCTCACATGCAAAATACATAAATATCAAATAGCTCCAGAGTTTGTATTTATTATCATTCATATTACTTTCTTCAAACAATTTCCAATTTCTAAGATCTTACATATGACTAAAAGTATAGCGTATACTTCTTTGGTATCCTTTCAAAAAAAAACTTCAAAATCTTTTTCGGTAAGCTCTTATCTCACAAAACAATCACCTAAGCGAATTGAACAACTTAAATAAGGATTAGCTATAATAAGCCTAGATCGAAACTCTCGATGACATAGCTCTCGGTGTTTATTGTGTACATGTCCACCACTCTTCCATAAGGTAACAAAACCCATTACCGCTAAACTGCGTCTAATAACCTTCTCTATCAGGTCTCACGACTTTCTCTTGACCTGTCCATCGGTAACACTCGCACAAGGGCCCGTCTTTGGGACGCACATAGAACGATAGGGAGGGAACCAACTATTAAGGATGGGAGTTGAGATGGATTCTGCATGTAGAACACGTTCCTGGAGAAAGATCGCCACAGCTGAACGGATGCAATGAAGGAAAAAGAAATATCGCTATTTTTTTATTCCAAAATGCTCGCGTGAGATGCGATCGTCCTTCAAGAAAACGCAGATCACGTATAGAAGAATTAGGAGGCATTTTATGCTCATAAATGTCCTACGAATAGGCACACGGCTACTCAGGTAAAAGCGTTTAGGCCTGAAGAGGGACATCTGTAGTCCAGGGTTAATTATATCCTATCAAAAATGTACCGGGTGTTTTAATTGCATGCCCTATGACAAATTAAAGGTGGCTCATTTTATAGACCTTTTGCTAAATAGGACCATTTAAAGAATGATCACATGGTATTAAATATTTGTTATCATTACTAAAATTTAATACAAGAATTAAATATGTTGCTGCGTTTCACACTTTAATTATATCTCATCATAGATGTACCAAGGCGTGTTAATTGTATGCTTTGTATAATAAATTAAAGGTTCTTAATTTTAAAATAGTCCTCTGACATTTTAAATTGACTTTTAGGGAAAGATTATTTAATTTTTGTTTAAACGGGATGACTGGAACAGAATGTAGCGTGGGAAACAACGACTGTACGAGGATGGAGGAAAAATAAGGTTATAGGTTCAAAAAAATTTTGTTACTTTAAGGAAATATGACAAAAATAGATATTCAATTTTCTTCCTCGTCTTCCCTTTTTTTTTTGGAACATATTTCGAAGCATGTATTACATAAGATATTTAATACGTGTACTATATATAAATCATTAGAAATTTTCTAGTCTCTATTTTTGAGATGAAAAAAATTAATTTCCTATTTAGATATCTTGAAGTAAAAAAGTTTTATAAATCAGAAATATTTAAATTTACTGAGGAAAAAATTCCTGGTACTTGGAAGCTTTATTTATTATTATTATTATTATTATTATTATTATATATATATATATATACCTTGAAGTTAACTTTATTTTTTTATATTTAACTATTCCATATTTATTAAATGAAAATAGAATGAATAACGAGGCAAGATGCTTCGCAATGGCTTATTACACTATAAATTAGAACAAGGGTCAGCAATTTTGTAGCTGTGGCTAAACCAATCTATCATTATGATTCAGAGTGCCACACAGTAGGAAATATTCTAAACAGTTCGATTCCCGTGGCAGTGCATTCTGAGTTAAAGAATAGAGGTCAAGAATGCAGATTTAGAGTTTTATTATACACTAATTATTCATAATTAAACGATATTTATTAATATAAAACCAAGCAACATAAAGTATAATTACTCTTTCAACATAAATGATTAAATTAAATTTGTACATATATTTTGTATTATGTATTTTTTAAGAATATATTTATTAAAATAAGAAATAAACAACTTAAAAAATATAAGTATTCATGCAATATAGTTAAATAAAAATAGAAAAAGGAAATTTTAATACGAGTCTTGTCTTTGCAGAACACTGCGTAATATCGCAGTATCAGAGGTACAATGCGTGACTTTCAATTTGACGCATGATTCAGAATGTTCAGTTCTTAATCAACTTTGTGTATTCAAAAATATAGTATTTCACACACAAAAAAATTTTTTCGCATATATATGTGGAACCAAAAGTGGCAAAGCATAGTACATGCAATTTTCTTCAAGCAGTTATATCGTTCCGGCAATTCCAAATATAGCTGTCGGTTTATCAATAGAGCTATCATCCAGATAATTTTCTGATTTCGTAGATTTTGCTTTCAATTATTCTAAAGACTTTTTCACGACGCAGCAATATGAGTGATGTTTTCTTTTATAATTATTACACAATCTTTTTAATTTGTGTTGAATATTTAACGCTAAGAATGAGTTACATTTAAACAGAAGATGTTTTTTTTCAGAAATCATGCAAACTACACGCAAGCAGATTCAGGAGCATCAGTATATGAAAAAGAATTGAAGTAAGAAATAGCCTTTAACTCTTTATCTACCGATGGTACTTATAAGTACCACTCACTTTAAAATAACATAGAATAACCAATTTTACGAATATTCAGACAATACTTAGCAAGAATATATATATATATATATATATATATATATATATATATATATATTCTTTGAATTCCTGAAATCCACTTTTCCAAGATATATGGCAGCACAGTTTCTATGATGAGTATTGTAGCGGGGAAGGCGAATAGTTCTATAGCAGAAATTGCGTTTTCAGCGGATTGCAAAGATTGTCATTTTTGTCCCGAAAAAATAGTTAATGTCAAAATTTAAGTACCTTATTTTTTTTATGTTAATGAGGACCTTAGAAAACGATTTGACTCTTTATTTTAAGTGAACAGTGTATATAATTAATTTTGCAGTAGAATATCTTTAATTAATCAATTAGCGCTAACGGATTAAATTTCCCAAAGTTGAGTGTTTTCTTTATGTATATCCCTTAATTTTCAATGTAGTGATCCAAAAAAAAATTTTCATGAAAAAAACTGCAGTAAATCAAAATGCGGTAGATAAAGGATTAAATAAAAATGAGGGAGGGCGTACAGAGACAGCACACCAAATATCTTGGTGTTATAATTGATAAAAATCTCACGTTCAGACAACACATTACACACATTAGAAATAAATTTAAAAATGCTTGGCGTCAACTTTATTCCCTTATCGGTAGAAAGTCTAAATTGAATAGACATAACAAAATGCTTATCTACACTCTGATCTTAAAACCCCTTCTGACATATGCTTCCCCAATCTGGGCGCATGCAGCAAGAACCAATATCAACCTCATTGAAAGCTCCCAAAATGCAATCTTAAGACAGATACTCGATGCCCACTGGTATATGAGAAATGCAGATATCAGAACTTCATGTAATATCCCGACCATCAGACAAAGCATCAGAAAAATTGCAATTAACTTCTTCAGTAACATAGATGGGCACGACAACCCAACTATCCAAGCCATCTCTACATATCCAACGTATCCATTCATTCGTAGACCAAGAGACATCTTGGTCGATCCTGATTTTAATTAATTTTATCCTTTTTAATAGTTATTCATCTTTCAAATTTTTATCCTAAATTTCACTGCGATCCAACTCTGTTGAATCGCAGTTTGTTCTGATTGGCTAAACGAAACGAAAATTAGATTTAACGGGTGCCAGCGAAATGAATCGCTTATACCCAAATTCGCGGAGAGAAAGTATCAATGAAAATAAATATCTGAATACACTCCCCCGCAGGGGGGTTCTGATTGGCTACCAATCTTGCAAAGTCCTTGTACCCCATTACCTGAACTCCTGGCTCGGCCAATAAAATTGCTTTCATTCATCCCACAGTCCGTATTCCCACCTCCTGATATTTTTTCCCGCACTTTCTGATCTCGGTTCTTGCTGCAACCCGATTGGCCACCGTAACTCCGCCCACTTAATGGACGCTTCGAAAAATGATTTTCTAGCTCTTAAAAGAGCTTTTTATTTAACTTTTAAATGTTTTTCACCCATAAAATTTTTATATATTCAAATTCTTCTTAAATTAAATTTTACTTTTAACTTAATACTTTAGTAAAAAGGGCAATGGTATATTCTGTACAGTCATCTAAATTCCAGGATAGGAGATTAGAGTCCGACGGGACTATGTGCTCCGAAAGTCACCCCAACGACAGAAACAGAGAGAGAAGAACAATTTCACTTAATGACTTAATCTCATCACTTTTTAGAGTGGTGTGGAGTGCCACTGAGAACTTCTCCGTGTGCCATAGGTTGCTGTTGACTGAGCTAAAATAATAAGTTATTGGGCATTTAATTGCTGTCACGTGTTTAAAAAGTAGTCGGTATGAGCTATGATCTATAATAAAATAAATCCGTGTTAAGCTATAAACCGAT
Source organism: Trichonephila clavipes (assembly GCA_019973935.1). Lineage (NCBI taxonomy): Eukaryota > Metazoa > Arthropoda > Arachnida > Araneae > Nephilidae > Trichonephila > Trichonephila clavipes. The sequence goes on along the minus strand of BMAU01003032.1, from coordinate 175,037 downwards.
TTAATCGTTCATTTGTTTATATTAAAATAATGTATAAAATATAATGCTCACTTCCAATAATTTATTTTTAATAATTGTATTTATTTATCTTGGATAATTTTTAAAAAATAACCATTACATAAAAGTAATTTTAGGATATAATAAAATAAATCTTTATTTGCTCAAGTATTTGCTTTTAAAAAAGAAACAGATGATAATAATGTTATTATATTGATGAATTTATTCGAAAGTGTCTTAATGGGGCTCATTTTCGCTTCTTACATTTTTATTTTTATAAAAATAAATCAATTCTTTAGTAATAAATCTCATACTAGGTTCAAATACTTACATCAAAAATACACGAGGAAAAAGTTTGTCTTTCTCTTTCAATTTAAATTCCAGCTACGTGTGTTTTCCACCAATTTTTTGAAATGTCTCGTCGTTTGTGGGAGTTACTGTGTATTGATAGTAAAATAGCTTGCGTACAACATAAAACTGAGTAAATTTTTAGACAGTAGAAAGAGACTGTGGATAACTTTTTCTTTTAAATTAAATTACTTTTCACCATAAAAAAGGAATTTACAGAATTTTTGTAAAATATAATTAATAACCAGATACTAGAAATCAGTGTGTGTAAAAACATTTTTATTTGGTGATAATTCAAAAAATATTGATTTTGCCAAATTTTTATTTTTACACAAACTAGAGATAATCAATAATACTCTACGTAAGATCTGAATAACATACGACTCTCTCTTAATTACTTCCTTCTACATGAGAGATATTTATAAGATCTATAATAACTCAATCTACCAGTTAACGACATGCATTTAGTAAAAACTATTTCCATCGGTTATCATGTGCCATAAGGGCAAATGTAACAACTAACGATACAGATTACAAGTGCTTTATAACTTGTTCCCCGGGCACATGATCAAGATAATATTCCTCACAGGGGAAAAAATACTATTCCAAGAATATTCAATGGTAATGATGTTAAGATATATCAGAAAGACACTTTTGTTGAACCCCATTAGTAATTATTCCAATATAATTATTACACTCGTAATACGTTACAGGCCTAATCGTCGAATTTTTAGTTTTCACACCTTTAATATACACCTGACTCGTTATTTTAATAGTTTGCTCATGAATCATTTATGAACAGAGTACTCTTAGCGTAGATATCTTCTGTACGTTTTAGTGTAATTGGAAATAAAAAATGATGTTTTCAACACCTTTCTAATTTCTAATTAAGGTGATAAATCCCATTTGTCATGATGCGAATGAGGTTTGCAACATTTTCCGAAGAAATACTTATGTTTTTTTGTAAGTTCAGTAATCTTTCTACTTAAGATTCTGTTTATAGGTTAATGCACGAAGTAATTCTGAAAGATTACAACAACAATAGGCGAGTTTATAATAGGAGAGAGAACCCATTTTAATATCAAAATAGAAAAATTAGCATACATTCATAATTTAAGGTTTTTCATCGTCCTTTATATTTAAAACCTTGTATTTAACATTTTGTTTTAAAAAAAATTTTAAGCGTTTCTCAATACTTATTAAATATTTTTTTTAAAAAAATAATTCTTTTCGCTATAAAAAAAAATCTTTCTATTATCGAAATATCTTTTTAAGTTATTTTTATTGTTTTATCATTTTCGCGAATTAATCTCTATTTTAATCATAAAATTATTTTTTTCCAAAATTCTAAAATGCTGTTTGAATTGTTTGTTTTACAGATTTTGGTTAAAGACTTAAGAGGAAAAAAATGAATATAACGTGAAACTGCAATTTATGAAATAGTAATGCATTCCTATTTAAATGCACCTGATCACACGCTCAAATTATAACAGTCTGTTTTTATTTCTTTTATTTGCTTTGCAAAAGTAATTTTCACCCTTTACTCTTTAAGTACAAAAACAAATTTAAGAAGTCATTCCATTGAAATCAAATTATTCGTCGAAACAATTATTTTTATGGAGGAGCAAATTGTAGCATTGGCTCAGAAAAGTTTAATTTAATTTCAAATATTTTACAGATTATGAAAATATCGTTCATTTTCCATCCAATGAATCATTTTTCTCCCAATAGGTAAGTATTTCGCTTTTTCTGCAATTACACTAACATAAGTATCAATGCTCTTATTAAAACTACTTTCAAATTAAGCTTCAGTATTTTAATATACACAATTCATATCTAAAATATTTTAAAATAAATAAATAAAAATTATCATGACTGATTTCAGTTGAGCAATGCCGTTGATTCAAAAGAAGTTGCAATTCTATAAGAGTTGGCAGTAGCAAAGACTTAAAAAAAAAGAGCTGCAAAAGTATTTTAGCGGGTAAGCCGTTCCCACCCAGATAATAAACTAAAGTCATCTGCCAGCGTCGATCCCTCAGAGTCCAGCTGCAAGGGGTTCTCTGCAACAAGACGTCACTTTTCAAGGTTAAACCCGAAATAAAGCTGTAAAGTATATAAACAAACAGTTATAGTTACACAGCTTGGAGAGTTTTGAGGGATTATAAAGCTATTCGTGGCAAGCCACGTGTACACCAAGACAAAGGTAAAAGCGACACACAAAGAGCAATATAGGCGTGAATTGTAAACACTTTTTCTATCGAAGAAAAGAATATTAAGACTGGGATGTCTTTATAAGTCAAGATTAGAGTGTGCCATATGCGTTTGTCTGCAGATGAAGGTAATCGACCGCAATATAGAGTGGAAGAGTTTATTCTTTCGAGGATATGTGTGGACAGCAAAGGATTGATAGCAAAACGAATAAGGCAGGCGTTTCAAAAGAGGGAGGGATATTCTTATACCGTTAAAGTAAAATTTAAGTTAGGTTAGCTTGAATAGTGAGGATAAAGCAGCGCATTTTAATTACCATAACATACGGCGTATAACGCGCACTTTTAATACAAAAAATAAGAACGAAATTTAAGGGTACGCGTTATACGCCGTATATAAAAAGGAGAGCTTTAAAAATTAGGGAAAAAAAGATATAAGCACGGAAAAAAACTATTCTATATAGACCAAAATATTGTTTATTTAACAGAAATGACATTCTTTATGAACTTACAGTACTGTAGTTCTACAGGTATATTATTTTTTGCTAAAACTAGGAATAATACCTCAAATAAATGACTTCAAACATAAAAACATTACTCACATACATTTCAGATTTCTTCATAAAAAAGGGGGTGAGTTATAACGGTGAATATACCTAAAAACTTTAAAATTGCAGCTTGAAAGTATAGGTGCGCGTTATACGCCGGATTTTATGGTATGTAGATTTGCTTCTTTGTCCAAAAAATAAATAAATAAACAATAAATGTAAACAATTTGTGAGAAAATATTTTTTACACAGGACTAAACGCGGAAAGAATAATTATTTATCTCTGGGTAGAAAAAGATATATTTGCCAACATCTTTTGAATAATAAGTAATAAAGTAAGAATAAATAATAAGAAATAATAAAATATTCAGCTTCATTAATAATAAATGGAATATCTAGTTCTAATCTTACCACCCTTTTTGATAATGTTATATGAAAGGAAGGGGTAAAATTTAATCATTATTATTCAATCCATAAAAGTATTTTACACATTTCTGATTATCTAAAATGTAAATAAATTTCCAAAAGCAATCGATTTAAAAAAATTAGAATTTCTTATACATGTATTTGCATTTTAATATTGTTCACTAGATTGGCCCCTTGTTTTATAAAACAATGACAAACTATTTGCAATATATTCTCAAATTTAATTTAAACTCAGAATCTCTTTTTTTTAAGTATTGCTTTAATTCTCGTTTCGTTATAATAAACTAAATTCATGTGATGTCATAGTCACATGATAAATGCAATCAAGTGTTTTCAGCCTGTTGCTAACATTTACTTGTTTTAAAAAGTACATATTTTCTAACAACAATTACCTCCTTAAGTAAGCAAAACATATTTGATTTAAAAATACACTTATTATATAAAAAAATTTTAATCTTAAAAACTTTTTGATTAAATTTTCTTTTCGTAATTCTTGAACATCTTTATCCAATTATAGAACCTGAAATTTTATCTAAATTTTACAAATAGAATAACAAGTGTAAGTTTAAAGCCATTTTGAATTCACTGGAGAACAATTGAATGCCTTTATCATGTGACCGTCATGAATTTATCTCAATTGAGAACCAAATCATTTGAATTCTTAACAAAATGAGAATCATTTCATTGTAACTATTATTCGATATCTTCTTTTCTTATTTGAAAGCCCGTAGCATTTTCCTGGCTGTATTTCGCATCCATTATAATAAATTCATGTGGATTCCCCCCTTTGCGTGTATTGTTGCATAGATTTTAAGAAACACAATGAAAACTGTCATAACCTAAGCTTTTCTGACATCACTCGATGCAGAATAAAAAAGTCATACTGTGTTAACATCCCTTCGATAAATGGTTCTAAAGAAAGGTAGGGGAAAGCAGAAAGCGGTCTTGTAGACTTTTGTGCATTTTTCTTAAGGAGATTCCTGAAACATAAAGTATGGTTATTTATAGCCATATTTTTCTTTCCTGCTGTGAAATTCTGTATAAATTACAAATACTATACTTCACTTCACGTTTTCTTTTTTGTAAAACTTAGCATAAAATTATTAAAATTTTAAAAAGAGAAAATATTGAATTTATATATACGCTCTAGGAACTTTTCTAGTAATGTGGATGAGTGGCCGTGGTAGCCTAGTGGTCAAGATATCGGATCGTGGCTAGCATCTCACGAGTTCGAGCCCAGTACCACTGAAGATCCACCGCGCAGGGGCGTGATGCAAATTAAATCTATCCAGAGCTCAAACGTCCTCCCGTTGGTGTGGAGTGGTAGTTAAAATAAGGGGTGCCAGCTCAGGTGTCGTCCTCGTCACTTGACCATGGCTCAAAATGACGAGGTCAGTTACCAAATGCCCTCGTGTAGCTGAACAGTGTGACGTTAATATTCACGCACTGACTCAGTAATGTCGATGACAAAAAATTAAGGAAAGTATCAAATAACAAATTTATTTAAATATTTTCTACTGTATAAGCAAACGCATTCAAAGCATTCGTTTTAAAAACAGATACCTGAGATTAAATTTGTCATGCAATTCAGATCCCGACATTTTATTGCATTGAGTTCCCCCATCAAAGTTTGGTTTGATTATGGTCCTCTTACATGATTATACGTAATACATATATACATTACGAATGAAACTATTTAACTATATTTTACCCATTAATTTACTTAAATCAAGAATGCGGACTATACACATGGGCTTACATTCTTATAAGGAATAACTGAAAGTTAAAAACAAACATAATATATTCGTTTACTTATAAATCTTTACTAGAAATTTTCTCTCAATTAGGTACATAATATTGAGGTATGAAACCTATTTTATTTAGAAACCTTATGAATACAATAAAAGCTGATATTTTTTTATCAGAAGTAATTGAACCGAAGAATCCTCCTACCTACTCACAAAAGATCAACAATTTATCTTGGAAATCTCATTTTACTCCATTTTTAGGAGGCAATGAATAAAGAAATGGAACAAATTAAAGAAACGTAAGTTTAAACTGAATATGGTAATTTCTTTGAAAAAATTATCTACAAAATGGAGGGTAATATTTGTGTGTGTGAATTTATTTAGTTTTTAAATACAATAGTACTTACTTCCTTTCGTTTTCGAAACTCTTAATTCTGAATTTGGTATTCTAATATAAATTAAAATTTTAAAATGTGAAAAATAAGATAGCTTTCGTAAGATAGCATTTTAGGTACCGTCAAATCAAAAATAAATTTGTCTGTCTGCAGCTAAAATTGCGGTAACAGAATCAAATCTTTCAAAAACATTCATACAGTAGTAAATATCGTAACCTCGGTATATCCTTAAAGACCCGAATTAATAACGATAGATAATCATACCACTATTGTTTTGCCTCGTACAGCATTAGGAATATAATACAAATGTATTTAATATATATATGTATATATATATATATGTGTGTGTGTGTGTGTGTATATATATATATATATATATATATATATATATATATATATATATATATATATATATATATATATATATAAAGGAAATATTTACATGGAAAACGACTATGATTGTAAATGTTAACACATAAACAACATATAATATTGAAACGAATGTTTTTTTTTGTTCGCCTTAACACACTTAAAATTTTAATTATTTAACTAAAGAGCTTATGTTTCAAATTATTTCGAATGAGTAATTAGGATTCTTACTATTTAATTAAAACATTTTAATTTCCAGTTAATTCAAACAAATGTTCAAAAATCTGACAATTTTCACAAAATTTGTTAGTATTATTACTGTTTTTGTTGCTTAACTTATTCATGTTTTATCTTTTCAATGATGTTTTGATATTTTTGACAAAATATCCTTATTTCAAAAAGCTTATTCCTTTATATTATGTAGAGATAATTTCAAAATGTTATTTTCCTAATAGTGTTACTTATTTTAATAACTTAAACAGTTAAACAGAATTCTTTTTAAAAAATTAGATACCTATTATAAATTTATTTAAGAAAATTCTACGGAATAATATAGTTTCAAAAAAAAAATTATTGAAAACTTTAAATTCCTTCTCCGATCTGAGTCTCAAATTTTCTCAAAAAGGAAATCAGAAAATTACAGATGTAAAATTTAAACGTTCTTATAAAATCATGTTAATTGCAACAAAATTTCAATCTCAATAAACCGGTCAATTAACAAATGCTTTATAATCAAAACCAAACTTCAACCTTGAAATAATTGCTTTGTGAAACTTTATTCAAATAAATTGCGAAAGCATATATATTTTTTTCAATTGAACTACAGAAATATCTAAGTTTTCAAATTCTTAACGAACTTTTTTAGTTAACCAGCATCCAAACCGAATCAGACCGTTCTAGCAACGAACAAAATCGACTTTGTTCTGTTGACAAATTACTACTCCACTAGTGCTTTTTTACATCGGAATTATGAGCGGAAATTATTCTGAGACAATCTTATTACTAAGCACCGAAACCGTTTTGCTTCGTAACTGTCATTATAAACGGCTCTTTCTACAATGCGTATTAGCATCATTATGTAATTGTACCTCCGCCTACTAGAAACTTTCAATTAAAACATCTCTTCTGTAACACTGCAACATGCAACACGTCTCTTAGGGATCAAGACAGCTGCCACGATATTTTTTTTCAACATCTGCACTAAAGAGAAGCAGGGAAAAGAATGAAAAAAATATATCGCACGCCCTCTTTTTTTCTTGCTCAGAAAAAAGGGGGACCCCTATACAAAAAGAAATAATAAACAATAAAAAGGAGGACTGAAAATAGACGCGGTCTACCACGCATGGACATAACAGCATCAATCGCAGGTGTGTTGTTGTTGATATGGACGCACGTATTTGTACTTAGAATATCTACGATGGCTTATATTTGGGAGGAAAAATACAGATATAACGAATTATAATATTAAGGTATCCAATTACTCTAAATTTATGATTTTTTTTAAAAAAAATTGACAAATTTTTTATGATTTTATTTTATAGGCCATCTTATTAGCTTTGTAAAAATTCCGAGTTTTTAATTTTCCATTCACTAGAACAAAAACTGCAAGTGTTTTAGTAAAAGCAGGTGTCGTAACTTTACAAAAGATGTCAAACTTTAAAATGTGTTTTTTTTTTTTCGAAAAGTTCAAACGGAGACAGTGATTTTTCTCAAAAAGTTATTTAAATAATTTGCTGAAATTTTGTGTGTATGTTCTGCGTAACAGTAGAAGTGTTTTAACCTTCAGATTTATCACAATCACTGTTTTATTACAAAATTTACAGTTCTTTATATGAATATAATCACTGTTTTTTTAAAGCAATTTCATATAATAGTTAAGATAAAGTGCTCTAGTTTTAAAATATCTCCTATACTGAAGGTCATTTCAAAAAGGAATAGCAAAGTAATACATCAAAATTGAAAAATTGAGAATTTGCTCATTTATTATTTGTACATAGCGGGCCCCGTTTGTGTAATTTTTTGTCAATTTTTACCCATTTCTTCTCGTTTTAGTCGTAATAATTTATTTTTCTCTTCTTAATTTTAGCCTTTTTCTTAAAATGTACTAAATAAATCTAAAAACCACAAAAAAATCTCCCTATCTCCATTTTTTTAAATAAAAGTTGTCGCAGGTGGTTGGATACCTTAAGGAAGAATTGCAATAACATTTTTGCACGATATTCAAGAATTGCATGATATTCAAAATATATTTATAACTTTATCTTCCATGCGTTTTTTATGTTTTGACAGCTGTATGAGTTGCGCATATTATTGTTTATTTTATTTTGTTTACCTATTTAGGAGCAACCATATTAATTGTATTCAAATACATAATACGAATATTTACAAATATTTAAAGTAGCAGTTAAATTACACTTAAACAACTTTATTTGCATTAATTAAATATTTTTTTAATTTCTCTTTCAACGATTAAGAAGAACCTATAATTTTTTTAAATTTCATATTTGTAATATTTTTTTCGGGTCATATATTTTACTCGATTAAAAAGTAAAGAAAGAAAATTAAATTTATATTTAACTTGAAGATGGCTCAAAAAGCAAAATATTTGATTTGAACTGTACAGAATTGATTACACATTTAAAAAAATTATTAAATTTACAAAATTTATTAAAGTGATTGCAAGTATTTTAACTTTAAAAATGTAGTAATTTTTTAATTTTTCATCATTTGCAGGGATATAGCATTTCCATTAAGTTTTCTGCTTCAAATTTTCGGATAACGTATCGAAATTATCAGGATCAATTTCTACATTTATGCTACAGAGAGATAAAACCATAAGTCATTATGAAATCGTTTAAGTTGAAATATTGGAAAAGTAATTTGTACCCGTCGACATATCCGATCCAGAAAATTTGCAAAAAAAGTAAAATGTATGTGTATTTAGGCTTGGAACATTATCTCAACGTAAAAATAAAAATGTTTTTTCCCTTAAGTCACTTTTAATATTTCTGGCCGCTTCTGAAATTTCCTCATTTTCGTCAAAGTTAAAATAAATTTTTTTCACTTATTTTCCTTTTTATTTAACTAGCCTTTTTTGTTTGTTTGATCTTATTTTAAACAAGATGAAAAAATATATTCCTTACTTCGAAATAGAAAACCTTTCTAATTATAGTTAGTCCAGTAATTGAACATTGTTTCTTATAATGAAATATGACAACATTAAATAGTTTTCCTATAAATTAAATAGTAATATATTAACTGTAAGCATATATTCAAAAATATTAACCACTGTTAAGAAATGAATTATTTGAAGGAAAAATAATTCGCACGCGCGTATGTGTAGTATTTTAAAATTTCATCAAAATTCGGAACACTTTTTAAACTGATTATAATTAACCACATGAAATATATAGATTATAACTTCATGTAATTGTGATACAAATATTTTTTATATCCCAGATACTTCAGAATTCAAATTTTAAAAACGAGCAGTTTTTGAATTGATTTTTTTTTATTTACAAGCTAATGTAGTGGAAGGTATATAAATATAGCACACAGAGATACATTGCATATACAGAAACTAATTAATTCAAATAAAAACGTGATAATATGTTCAAGTAAACTGCTTCATTGCATTACTGGGTAGAATATATTAGGGAAGTAAAAAAATATCATTCTAGGAGAAACATTTCCATTTTAGAGCCTTGGCTCTGAGATCAGGCCTATGTAGCCTTTATACAAAGGAAATAACGTACATAGTAAAACTGTATGTGTAATTGCGATATCACCGCATTTAAATTTAGCTTCTTAATTTTCAGCTTCATCAATAATATTTCTAAGATGAAAAACAACTAAACATACAACAAACAACAGTTTTATGATACCCACGAACAATAGTTTCAAACAAGCAGACTGTGTACTACTATATAACAGACATCCCAATGATTTGATTCGTTTCGGTTTTGAATTTGAGATTGACATCAGGTAAAGAACTTTGACCTGCTCTCACTCAACTAGCAGCTGTACCGCTTCATCGTGTTGATCAATACAACTCAGTATATAATAACACATAACCAACAATTGAGCCTTAAAAAGCAGAAAGACATTTTGTAAGTTATATTTGACTCGAATAAAAACTGACTTGACTGAAGAAATATCATTTTAGTTGTTTAGAAAAGCTTATGGATATAAGTTTAACAAGGATTTGTCAATTTTGCTGAAAAATGTCTTATAAGTCAGTGCGTATTTTTCCATACATTTTTTTCTGAAAATGATTGCTGGCAATGATTTTAGCATTTATAACAGAAAGATTGGCTTGATTTATTCTACATTATAGAAAAAACGAATTTTTAAATGCTGTTGTTTTTAATTTTATTAACTTAAACTTTGACTTTATGAAATAAAGAGTCAGACATCGCTTTTCGTGAAGACCTTTAACTACTAAGCACTTAATTACTAAAAAAAGCCACATATGTTTACCTTTCGTAAATGTACTGTCATATTTCAATATTTATATTTCACTAAATCCTTTAAGGTATCCGACTACGTTCGGAACCGTGATTTTGCAAAAGCGCATAAATGGATAATTTTCATGATATTTAGTGTCACTCAATATATGCATAAAGTTGTTTTCAGGACATTTTGATAAAAAAATTTATTTAAATATAATATTTTGGCAAAAAATTAGCTTAGAGTAATCTTTTTTCCAAATGTTCTCCTTTTGTGAAAAATGCTTCTATTATAATAATATTTTGCCTTTATATAGCTCAGACCTCTCTACAGAGGCTCAGCGAGAATTTTTGAAATATATAACTTAGAAGTGGGTTTATTCACACATTTTACGACGACAGAGGGGAGCAATTTTAAGAAAAAAACGCAAATAATTATTTCAATTGGTGGTAACTCTGAAAGTAATGTGAATTCTTCAAAAATTCCAGTTGAGCCTCTGTAGAGAGGTCCGAGCTATATTCAGGCAAAATATTATTATAATAGAACCATTTTTTACAAAAGGAGAACATTTGGGAAAAAAAGATTATTCTTAGTTAATTTTTTGCCAAAATATTATATTTAAATAATTTTTGTTTTGTCAAAATGTCCTTAAAACATTTTGATGCCTGTATTCTAATCTGAGTGACACTAAATATCATGCAAACTATCCATTTATGCGTTTTTTTAAAATCAACGTTCCGAACGTAGTCGGATACCTTAAAGCTTTTGTTATAATTTCATGTACTATCTTCACCTTATTTCATCAAATGAAATATTACGTGGCTAATACTAATGTACTGATTAGTTAATATGTTTGTAATTTAGCTGATTTATCTCAAAATGACTTGGAAAGTTCCGCATTAAACTTAAAACATTCACAATTAAATACTGATAAATGTAATGTATATTTTTATGTATATATAAACGACAATTTACATTAAACTGCTCAAAATATTAATAAAATATGAAAATAAAAAAAAATTGACTAAAAGTACAAATTTATATTTAAAAAAATCTAAATTTTAAAAAAAGAAGCAAAGAAATATAAGATATATATTTACTTAAAAAAATTTCTCATTTTATTTTAAAATAGTAAAAATGTTGAAATATTGCTTTATAGATGTACAGTATTTTAATTTCGAAAAAATATAATTCAAACGTTTATAAATATGCTTAAAACAGTGCTTCTCAAACTTTCAATATTACGCGACCCACTATTCAATCATCTTTTTCATCGCCCCCCCTCTATTCAACAACAATGTATTGAATTCAATAATACTATACTTTGACACTAAAGCTACTATTCGACTTGAACCGGCGTATAAAAACGTCTCGCGCAGGCAAATCATTAGTTTTCTGGACGTATATATGCGTCTTTCCGAAGTACGATCTTTTCTGTGCAGTGCTAGTCATAAAATTATTCCGACGGCTTTGGAATGCTATAAAAGAACCTTGATAAATGTTTGCGAAGAATTTATTTATTTCAGAGAATTTGTGCTTATTTATTTCTTTTCTCCCCCTCAAAAAAACATCAAAATACGCTCGTCTGCGTGGTAAAAGGTGGCATTGAGGAGCGAATCGTGTCACTTTTAATCGGCAGTTAAGGAATTAATTATAAACCGTACAAATTATCAAGATACGTGTTAATACAAGCCCATGGGTCCACTCATAATTATCAAACCTTTTCTTTATATACTTAGTGTTGTTAAATTAATAATAAAATATACTTTGTACACTACTGATACATTTATAAGTGTATTATATCAATGTAAATGTGTATTCTATATTTTATTATATCAGAAAGTGTTTTTTTTTTGTTTATTTTCAGTAAATTAATAATTATTTAAATAACCTTTTGTTTTCGACTATTCAATATACTCGCGCCCCTTCTTGTAAAGTTATCGCCCCCCTTGGGGTGGGTGCGCCCCACAGTTTGAGAAACGCTGGCTTAAAAGATATATAGATGGCATTGACGCAAAGCTGCCAAAAAAATGTATAAAATAAATAATGCAGCAATTAAAAACTGTTCACGAATTCAATATGCGACGCATTTCCTCTCCAATCTCGAGAAACACAAATTACAAATAATAAACGATTCACCTGCCTTCTACATTATATCGCTTAATAAAAGAATAAATAAAAAAATAAGCTTTTCACTTCCATCCAGATGTTTCCTCGCTTTGATTTTTAGCTAAACGGCTAATTAGCTGTTATTGCGGCGTGTAAGATTAGCGACACTTTTTGGTAATGAGTGAAGCGTGGAACCTCCGAAAAAGGGACCTGCGAACAATCAGCTGGCGTTTAGCGGTTTAACTGTTGCTTGCACTCCCCCACCTAGCCGCATAACGGCAGTTTTTCATGCGCTGGTTAAAATGAACGTGCGTGCTTAGTTTCGGCATACCATTAGTGGCGATTTGTAGAATATGCAAACGTTTTTGTTTTTTGAATAATTGATATCGCAAGGTGGTAGGAATGTTACTGTGACTAATGGAATTGAGTGGTGTTAGTCGAATAATGGGCATTGTGGCTCTGTAGTTTTTCGAAACTGCCAATGAAATACTGTCGGATCTCTAAATAACAAAGCCGCCAAATCCCGGAAAAAAGTTCGTTTTTGGAAAATTCTTTATATAGAGGCTCATCTTTTAATTATACTTTATAAACCACATAAAACAAATTTTACATTCACAAACACTATGTATTAAAAAAAGTAATTACAATGTTTTAATATTAATATATGTTTATTTTATATATCTTACCAATCAAAAAAAGGAAGAAAGACAGAAAAACTACAAGGAAAACAGGAAAAAAGAATTTCGAAGAATGCACTGTATTTTCAATATTTAGAAAATAATTTTATACTAAAATTAATGAGTTTTAAGGACATTTTATAATTTATAGCATACAAGTAACATTAAACACACATTGTTTTATAATTAGAAAACGGGGACACTGGACAATTCCACTGAGGGTGAAAGAGGATATCAAAGATCTTTCTGAAGAACTGGGCAATGGGGGTTAAAGGTTGCACTTCTTGGATGAAAAGTCCAGAACTTTATTGCTGTCGGCGAGTTAGGATCTAATAAAACCAGTTCAAGATTTATGACCACCATAAAATGTGTAAAAGAGAGAATAACATGAATTTTTTTCAGAAATACTTTAAAAAAAAGGAAGAACAAAAATTGATTCACAAAAAAAAAGTTCGTTACATAGAAAATGTACTTCGCCATAGAGAGATTATTTTACGAAGAAAAGCGTGAAATGTCCAAGGTTTCACGAAAAAGTTCGCTATATAAAAAAATTCGCACTATAGAGGTTCGTTATATAGACGTACGATGTAAGTTTCAATTAAAATAGGTTCAAAATTCTTGAAAAAAGTGTTGGGAATACATTTTTTAAAAAATAAAATAATTCAACTCATTTTTCATATTAAGATGTACAATATTAATATTTTTGACAAAGATAATTTTATATTCATATTTGATAATAGATCAGATGAAATAAATTAGGAATTTAATTATAAAATTTGAAGGATTTGATGCACATTTAATGCTTATTTTTTCTGCGTTTATGGATTCCAGCGTTCATGAATGAAATATTCCTCTCTCTCTCTCTCTCTCTATATATATATATTCTATCATGAATACATCTACAACGGATTATATTTTTATGAAACCTATATCAATAAAAATCATGAAATAATTTTGTTGATATTTATAGACTAAGAGTAACTAGTTTTAATAAATTAATACTTGAAACTTAACTTTTTTCATATAGCTTAGTGTCCAAGAAAAGATTCTCTAATTATCTTCGTATGAAGAATGAATGTTTTCTAAAAACGTAAGGATGAAAGCAGTAAAAAATATTTCACCATGATTATGTTTATAAAAAAAAATGAGTTTTGATTAAGTGAATAAAAAGGCATGTATTAGTGTGTTTTATTAAAAACAAGTTCTTTAAAAAGATCGTGCATTTGACAATCAAAATAACTTTTTTAAATGCATATCCAGTGCAAACAATGTTCTAACTATATTTATCAGTAAATAACAGTCAAGTTATATTTTATTAATGTTCATATTTAATGACGTTTAAATATTTAAATGTATGACCACTATTTTTAAATTTCTCTTTTTTTTTCATCAGTCACTGTGAACACTTATAAAGTTCCTTGCTTTCACAATTCAATTCAGGAGTCAAAATTTCAGAAAAATTTGTTTCTTATTTTTTTAGGGTCATTCACTAATCTTGCTTTCAACGAAAAGTATTAAATTCTTTCGCTCTACTAAACCCATATCAGAATTTTATCTCTTGTAAGATTTTGACTTGAAAGCACTTGATCTTTGAAATGAGAGAGGAGTGATTGAAAGGAAGTACTTTAACCTCCTCTACACTTTGAAATAAGGACCAATCCCGACATTTTCTTTGTTAAAACGAAATAACATTGCTCAAGATATTGGAAGGCCACGCCTTGCTAAGCATTTTGAATGGGCTCTTACGTATTTCTGCACTCCTACAGGTTCACTTGAGTTTTGTATAGGTTTTCCACTGTTGGCTTTATGCAAAAAATTTTGAAGTGTTTTTCTTTATATTTGTATATTTTTCTACTTGAAGCCTACTGACCAGACTCAATTTCAGAAAGAAATGATAGATTTGAAAATGATATTTATAATGTCACAATTTATTATATTTGGAAAGGTTAAACATTTTTTTTTCTCTTTCATTTTTCATTAATATTTAATAATTTCAGAGTCATACATTAATTCGAAAATTTTCAAAACTACTTTTTAGCGCTTTTATAAAGTTTTTCTTAAAACTGTCGAAATTTCGACACTCTAGAAAATGATAAATGCAATTAGCTTCTTTTTTCTCTTATTACATAAAATTAAAAATCAATTATAAATTTGCTTTTTAAATTGAAGGATATATTATGCAAGATTTACAATTCTTAGCTACAACAAGAGTATAATAATAAAAACTTACTATATCATTAAGAAAAGGATTAAGTAACTAGAGTTTTATTAACATAAGGATTAGAATATCGAATTAAAAGTGTTAATTAATTCGTTGATTTTAAGAAGAAAAGGAAAGTTTTTAAGAAGAAAAAAATAGAAGTTACCTCAATTTTAGAATTCCGCCAATTTATATTTTTTTATTTACAGACTAAATTCTAGAAAATAGCAGTAAAATTTAATATTTCCTTACATTTATCTTAATTTATGGTATAAATTAAAATTCTTTGAAAATCTCTAAAATCTTACGTATGATATATCCTATATTGTGTATATGAAAACAAAACACTCAGTGAAAAAAAAATCGATGGATAAATTACCAGCTTGTTTAACTCACAATATAATTTCCTTTTTTGTAGGTATAACAAAATTGAGAACAATTACTGATTTAGAGAGAAAAATAGTCAAAGGAAAATTATCCCTCGTTTCATTTTTGTTTAAAAGCAGAATAACTTTAAAAAAACATTTATAAATAAAAATTCAATGTCTTTTATAATATATATATATATATATGTGTGTGTGTGTGTGTGTGTGTGTGTGTGTGTGTGTGTGTGTGTGTGTGTGTGTGTGTGTGTGTGTGTGTGTGTGTGTGTGTGTGTGTGTGTGTGTGTGTGTGTGTGTGTGTGTGTGTGTGTGTGTGTGTGTGTGTGTGTGTGTGTGTGTGTGTGTGTGTGTGTGTGTGTGTGTGTGTGTGTGTGTGTGTGTGTGTGTGTGTGTGTGTGTGTGTGTGTGTGTGTGTGTGTGTGTGTGTGTGTGTGTGTGTGTGTGTGTGTGTAATGTATTGTAGTAGCGTTGGCCGGTGTTGGTTGTTTAGAATTGAGTTTCATCTTTTATTTTGAAGCAGACATAGTGTAACTGGTCAATCACTTCATATTTTACATCTATTAGTTAGAAACACGTAAGCAGACACATATAACAGAAGCGAACATCATAACACAAACACAGATAAACATAGAACGCGTTGCAGCAGGCTGATTACATGATGAAGGCAAGTAGACAAAGGGAAGAGAGATTACACCAGATTTTTGCTTTTATATCAACAGTGGTTATTACGTAATAATAGTTCTGATTGGCTAGAATGGGCAGGACAGGGATTTCGGACTAGCCGATTACGATTAAGATTACAATGTTAATTTTAAACCAAAGAGTTAAAGTTATTTTAAATATCAGTACAAAGATTTAATAAAAAGGATACTAGAGGGAATTATTACATTTATATATATATATATATATATATATATATATATATATATATCAGTCTTTTGTTTTAGATATTTCTCTGAATTACCAAAATTATACTGTAACTGAGATACTTATATTCGTTCTTTCTTCCTATATTGCATTAGGACCATTATCAAAAGCTTCACCGCCATTTGCATAAAATACATCATATCGAAGAGTTATTTGAAAAAAATTAATAGCGTGTTAATTAAAGTCAACACCGGTTATTTCCTTCATGTAGCCAACCACAGGTGCTCTTTAAATTAATATCACGCAACGGAAATTCCGGTGCACCGGCTGTGTTGAACATGAAGTTAATACCAGTATATGCTGACGCCCTGCTATAATAACAGCTTCAGTCTTGCACTATAAGTGTACGAGCAAACCCTGTGTTTAACCGCACCATTAACCAAGTTTGTATCGAACCATTAATAAATAACAATAAACGGGTTCAGTTTCTATGGACTGATCCAGGAAGAGCTGAAATCCCTACGCAATAATTAGACTGCTTTTGTTTACAGGTATTGTCTGAAAATGCGAAAATGTGCAGCCGTTTTTGCGGTATATTCACTGGTCTATTATGCGTTTCATAACGTTTCCTTTCCAATTTCTTTTTCTCCCATAGTCGCTTTATTTGTTTGATGTAGCGAATGAACTAATGAAATATTGTAGCGACCTGTTTGTCGCTATGGGAAATTTAAAGATTAGGGTGGCGAGGTGTTTTTTTTATTAGATATTATTTTTAAAAAAAACTTAAGTTTCCTATAATGTTTCTTTCTTCTGATGGAAAAATAATAAATAACTGTTACATTGCTGCAATCCAATAATGAAATCTTTTTAACACTTTGTCTTTTTTGATTTAGTAATAGTTATTGGTTTCACAGAATTAGTCTTTCTTTTGCTCTGTGAATGGTAAAATTCTCTTTTATAGAAATACGTGTAACTTACAAATCATATTTATTAATTATTATAGAATTTAAAATAAAGCATTTTTGTTTACTTGGACATCATCAAATTCTAAATCTTAAATTGTTTAAAATTATATAACAAAATCCCTTTCTGAGATATTTTAATAAAATTGAATCTAAATGTTATTCTTTTAATTATGCAGGATTATATATATATATATATATATATATATATATATATATATATATATATATATATATATATATATATATATATTAAATTAAAAATAAATTTATACTATTTAATAGAAATATTTAATATTTATCATTTTTCTAATTTGAATGATCGGGACTTGTTTTTTATGTTTCTATTAATGCACATGAGATTTTAAATAACACATAAAATTGAACTTTAATTATTGTTCATGTGACAATGTTTTAAATAATTACAGATATATTTGCAAATCAATGATTAATATTGAACATATAAAGTAACAATAGTATATATACCATGTATTTAATCTTGCTTCAAAATGACAGTTTCATTATTTATTAAATTGTTTATGACTTTACGCATCTTTAAATTTTTTCAGAAAATTTATAGATATCAATTTATATTAAAATGGATAAAAATGAATGCAATGCATTGGTCTCAAAAGTTGTGGAACAGCCACTCTTATCTCTAATATGGGAACGAATAAACATAAAAGCATGAAAATTATGAGTTGTACTTTTACCAGTTATTTATTAAATTTTTATATGACTTTAACATGAAGCAAAATTTGCATATGAAAAAAAAAGACTACGTTTTGAGAAAAAATATGTTTTTGGTAAAAAAAAAACCACTATTACAACTACTACTATAGCAGTATTTGTAACAAAAATTCAACGATGAGGTAATATAGATGGATAAGTAATTTTGTTATTTTGATTACTTTCTTTTGTTCTTGTTTGTTTAACACCTCTTAAATCACACAGATGCTTCAAATATGTAACGGTTTGAAAATCCAAAATAACGAGTCCTTTTTTTTTTCATTTTAAGTATCCGGCTACATTTGAAACCATAATTTTTTATTTATTTGTTTGTTTATTTCTGTTTTTATTTATTTATTTATTTGCAAAAGTGTACAAACGAAAGTTTTTTTAATATTTAGTGTCCCTCAGATTAAAAAACATGTATAAAATTGTTTTAAGAATATCATTACGATTAAAAATTATTTAAATGAAATATTTTAGCAAAAAAATTAAGATAGAATTAGCTATTTTCAAAACATTCTCATTTTATGGAAAATGCTTTTATAATAATAATATTTTGCCTCAGACCTCTGTACAGAGCCTTAACTAGGATTTTTAAAATATATATCATAGAAGTGAATTTATCCATATAAAAATATATCAGAGTAGGAGAAATTTTAACAAAAAAACGTCGATGATTATTCTGAATTAACTCTGAAAATAATCTGAATTTTCAAAGTTCCTACTTCAAGCTCTCTGGAGATGTCTTAGCTATATATAAGCAAAATACTATTATTATAGAAGCTTTTTTCATCAAAGGAGATTTGGAAAATAGGTAATTCTAAGCATTTTTTGCCAAAATATTGCATTTAAATAATTTTTTATCCTAATGATATACTTAAAACAATTTTATACATGTATTCTAATCTAAGTGACATTAAATATTTAAAAAAACATTCGTTTGCATGCTTTTGCAAAAAAAATCATGGTTCTGAATGTAGTCGGATACTTAAAAAAATATTTTTTTGACGAAACCTTCCGCAACCATCCAACATCAACCGTTTACAGACACATCCTCCGGAAAAACCACAGACCTGCTGCAAAGAAATGCAAGCAGCTTTCAAATAATTGCATTATGACATCCTCAACACCTCTGTTAATCTTGTTAAATCTCGATTGCCTCTATCGATTGCGTACAATAGCCCATCTCCCCTTACCAACCTCAGAACATGATGCTCCAATCAAGACATCTGCTCTCTTGAGCCCAAAATGCCTTTATATCCAGCCAATTTCTTTGCGTACCCAACATCCTTTAAGATCCTTTTGTAAGAGATGAAGGAAAGAGTAGTCAGATCGATATCTCAATTTGAGGTCCTTATTCAATCAGTTTATTGTAATCACTAAAGAGGGTACTCTCCCTCTGTCTATCTCATAAGTGATCAGCACTTCGAAGGAAATGGCGAGGTTTTCGTCTGTAGGAATAAGAAAACCGTTTAATTATTGTTGGATTTATAGAGAAGCAGCTGGATTTTAATTTTCTTCCTTATGCCGGCTGGGTTCTCTCTTTATCAAAAAAAGGCCATTTCCGACCGTTAGTGAAGGTAATACAAGAAATCAAAGAATATGGAATGTTTTATTTCACCTTGACACAACGGTTGTGTGTTTTCTTCAGCAATAAGTTTTAATATAGCATTAATAGCAAAATAATAGTAATAATGTAATGCATGCTTTAAAATCAAAATAATTTTTAAAAGCAAGGAATATTAATTCATTGAAACATTTTCATTACAGCGATTAAAGATTTTCAATAAAGAATAATACTTTACATTTAAAAGAGGGTATCCTCCCTTATGGAATATTGTACATATATTTTTCAGATCCCAAAAATTCAATTTAATTTACTTTAAAGTACTGATTAAAAACACTTAAAATTCAACATATTTTTATTTTTATTTGGTACATATTTTAATTGAAAATATTATCATTTTGAAAATTTATTAAAATAAATACAAAATATATACATACGAAGGAATAGATTTTGAGCAGTAAATTTGTGTATCGTTTTTACAGATTTGGATGCATCACTTAGGGAAATCTTTAATAATATACGGAGTATATTTGCATATATAATGTAAAATGCATATTTTTTACTTGTCCATCTGAATTTCAACAAAAAATTGCAAGAAAATATTTGGGAACAAACTATTAAATAAAAATTACAATTTTTTTATACTAAAATTAAGCCAAAATTTCTAAGGAGCTGATTTTGTTTCTATTGGTTTTAACATCAATATTTTCAAAATCTTTTAATTGATGTTTTATTTATTTAATCGTATTTTTATCTTTCTTCCACTAATTTGAAAAGCAAAACACTTATTAAAGTCTTTTGTGTAATTATTTATCTTTAATTTTAAAAAAAATTGATAGATTTAATTAGTATTGGGCATTGGAGATAAATACAATTCTCTCCCATGAGCTTGTATGTTATTATTCGGCTTCTATTTAATTTTTTAATTTTTTTAATAAAATAAAAATATATAAGGTAATAAAATCCTTACAATGTTTATGATTCTTGACCGAATTTCTAAATTATATGTTTATTTAGCAATCAGATATATTTTTAACACTCACAAAGATTGAATATTTTTTCTTAATTTTAAATTTAGTCAATTAAATAAATTTTACTTTAATCTTAATTTTATTTTCTTAATTTTATTTCTTAAATTATATGCATATCGAAATTTAATATCAAATGAAGAAAAGAACTAATTATCAAACAAAAAGAAGTAGTAATAGTATACAGGAAAATATTAATAAGCTACGATCCATGCTATAATCATTCAAACTTTAAAATGTTTCAATAAAATGTGGGGTTGAATTCGAAATACTAACTGAATTATTACAAAATCTGTTAATTAGATAATACTTTTTGAATAATCTCATAATTAATTAATATGTGATCTCTTCTGTATGGACACAAGAGTCTCAGTAGAACTTTCGAAGTACCAAAATAAAGTGAAGCGGAAAATTTCAAAGAGATTCACTATAAATTGCGAGTAAAAAAAAAACTGAAATTGCTGCAAAGAAAAATTCAACTAACTTACCAAAATTCCTGATTAAAAAATCAGCATGAAATTCTTCTCTACAAAATCTTACTAAGCTTAAAAGATATTTCTTCTTATGCACAATTTGATCTTTCAATAGCAAAACAGTATATTTTTTATTTCAAAATCGTTTGGTAAGATATAATTTTTAAAAATTATAACGTTATTTTTCGTAATATTAAAATTATATATTACGGTCAAACGATTTTTATTGAATAATTTATTGAATATATTGAATAATTCTTAATATTCAATGTTATCATTATTCAATTCCTACTATTAGCTCGCACTCTCTCTCTCTCTCTCTCTCTCTCTCTCTATATATATATATATATATATATATATATATATATATATATATATATATATTTATTTATTTATTTATTTATTTATTTATTTATCTTAGTGGAATTTTCAATCGTTAATAAAATACATTTTAAAGCTCTCAATTGAGCTGAAATTTTATATACATGATTACTTTGTATGACAATACAGTAATTTAAGTATAACTAATAAAAATTAATTGATTAAATCTAATTATTCTAAGAATTATAAATTCAGCCAAGTTGGCATCATTTTTGGTGACTTAGCGACCTTTTTGGTGACTTGTGTCAAAACTTTAAAATATTTTTTTTCTCACGTTTTAAAGCATTCAGTTGAACTGAAATTTTTTATACACGAAATTTTATAACAATACGATACTTTAATGATAATTAATAATAATCAATTACCACCTAATGTTGTGATTCTGTCCTATGAATGTATATATGTATATAAATTGTAACTATTTAACAAAAAGTAGTTAAAATAAAATTTTTATTTTGCAGATCTAAGTACTGACTTAAATTTATATATATATATATATATATATATATATATATATATATATATATATATAAATTACTTGGTTTTTTTTCTATATTTGATGAATATAAAGCTGCAGAAATGATTCAATAAATTAAATTATGATTTATTTTTATACTCATTTTAAAAGTTAAATTCATTGCTGGTAAAAACAGACATGAGTAATGATACAGATACATAAACTTTCATCTTTGTTTATTTAGCTTTAATATGTGATTTTGGCATTTACTATTAAACGCATACAGTTCACTTCTATCGAACAATTTTATTTCATCATAAGAGCGAAAATTTCACAGAATTCAACTACAGACGAATTTCGTATACTGCCCTTGTATTCTTTTTATAAAATAAATTCCAAACAAAAATTAGTTATAAAAGAAATATATTAATATTATATAGTAGTATTTAATTATTTTATTATTTCTAAAAACATTTCCCACCTTTAATCGTAGTTTTATTTTAAATCTCTTATTTTATATTTTTCTAAACGTTTACTTCCCTCTACGAGCCCAAAACTGCATTCCTCAGTCATATTCCCACATGCTCAGAAAAATAGGCTAACATTAAATAGAGGGGTGTATATGGCACGTGAGAATTTAGCCCTTTGTAATTATGTCTTGATCTCATAGAAACATGTAATCAAGCCCTGAGATCAGGGATGTCTGAACGTGATGTAGAATGCAACAGTTCTCGTTTGAATTGAACTTTCCGTGTCAGACCAAATGCTTGTTTCAATTCTAGAGAAGTTAAAGATAGGTCTTTTCTTTCATTTCTTCTTTTTCTTACTTTTGATGCAATCTCTTGCGAACTAATTTAGGAATAGAAATTGTGTTGGTAAAATTAAAATGAATGAGATGTTTAAAAATGGATAATACTTTTTTATGGATTGGAAATTATTAATATATACAAACTGTGTACTTAACTGCTTAATTTTTAGCAAATGTGAGATGTTTTTAGAAATTTTAACTTAGAAAAAGTTAATGGGGTTCACTTATTAATTTCTTTTTGTTCTATGCCTCTAGATAAGTGTTTTTATGTTCCAATAATTATTAAAAAGGCTTCTACCAATTTCTGAACTAGTAGGTAAGTTGCTCTTCCAAAAATTAATGAAAAATCCCCAGTAGCCAAAATCGTAATATGTTCAAATAGTGGTCTTCAGAATTTTGACTCTCGGAACCCTTCCGACTAAAAGGTATTTTCATGGAACTCCATGCCACGTATTTAGAAGAATTAATCTTAAAATATATATTTTAAGTAGGTCAACATGTTATAATTACTTTATGTAAAAGTAATTAAAAAAGTCTTTTGTTTGTTTATAATGAGGTTTAATCTAATTTAACGTGATTTGATCATTAATAATATTAATTTGTGATCAAAATATCACTTGCCCATGCAATATTTTTAATAACTGGAATATGTGCATTTTCTTTCTTTCTTTTTTTGCACAAACTTTCGAAGTATATGTCTATGGAAGTTGTCTGCTGCCGCACTTCGGATTCTTTTAATTTATTTCCATATTTTGTTCATGTAGCCGCTTACATTGAGACATACTTTTCACTTAATTCTGACTGGCATTAAAATGTTTAGAGCTGTGAGAAATCCTTCGCATTTGTCATGAATTTGCAACCTAAAATTTAGAAGTTATTGCTTAAATTTAGATTTTAACATCGAATCTGTTAATAAGTCATTAAGTTGTTCCTTATTTCCTTTCATTATGCATGTTTTTCTTTCCCCAAATGTAGAAAAGTGCATTTTCCAATAGAAAATTATTTAGTTTTGCAAAACATTGTACTAATGAGTATAAAGTGATTTTGTGGAACCGGTACTGTGTGTGTGTAAATAATAGAGTACTCACAATCTATAGTAGGTAGTACACAAAAAGAAAAACATTTCTAATTCTTTTATTATATTACAATAAGTTTTAAAAATATTGTAAAATATAAAGTTTTATTATGTATAGCTAAAAGTTTTTGTTTTATACTGACCGAGATGAGCTTTTTAGATGATTGTGGTTATACATAGAGAACTTGAATCAGTTTCTTATTCTTACTTATAATTTTCTTTTCAATTTTTTATTGCGACTCATGGAACTCCTAGTTATGTCTTTTGGAGCCCCAGGATTCTAGGGAACATAGTTTGAAGACCACTGATAGAATATGCATAAATAAATTACACATTCATCCTGGTTCGAAAAAATGAGGAACAAAATATTTCCAAATTGTGCGATGAGCTATTTCTTTACTCTAAATCATAGGTTCCCAAACATTTTTGCCTGATAGACCCCTTGTCAAGCTTTTTGGTTTGGGGTAGACCCCTGCATACCTAATATAGAATTTTTACAAATTTACCAACTTAACCCTTTATTTATCACATTATGATTTACTGTAGTTGTTGTTGTGTGTTTATTACTGGGATACATACGAAAGACATGAGATAGATGAACAGACGACACATATAACACAGCCACAGAAGAATACAGATTTTATTACAAACGATGATCCCAGCATATAACAAGAAGAGGTGCGCTGCTTTTTCTTTCGAGACGGGAATTCATTTCAGGCGAAAGACCGACTTCTTTCCCGAAGAAAATACAACCAAGTCTTACTCAGGATTCGAACCCGAACCCACTCGGTTACAAGCCGAGGGTCATAGCCACCATACTGGCTGGGCGACATTTACTGAAGTTTTTTTCATGTAATATTTTTTTTTGAATTACTACATTGAAAATTAAGGGATACACATAAAAAAAATACTCAGCCTTGGGAAATTTAATTAGTTAAGGGCTAATTAATTAAAGATATATTCAACTGTAAAATTAATTATACACACACTGTTCACTTAAAATAAATAGTCAAATAGTTTTCTAAGGTCTTCATTAACATACAAAAGAAAGCAAGACACTTACCTTTTGACATTAACTACTTTTTCGGAACAAAAATAAGAATCTTCGCAATCCTCTGTAAACGCCGTCAGCTGAAAGCGCAATTTCTGCTACAAAACTATTCGCCTTCCCCGTTAAAGTACTCATCATAGAACCCGTGCTGTCATATGTCTTGGAAGAGTGGATTTAAAAGAATATTCCTGCAAAGTATCGTCAGAGTATTCGTTAAAATGGTTATTCTATGTAATTTTAAAGTGAGTGCTATTTAAAAGTACCGTCGGTAGATAAAGGGTTAAAATGTCTTTTTTGACAGCTAGTATAGAGCTATACTTACTTTAAAAGAATTAAATTTCATACTGTATTAAAGTATAGTGTTTAAAACTTAAAAAGAGCATGCTAATTAATTAGATTAAAATTTAATTAATACCTAAAATAACTGAACAATGAACAAATGTTTTAATGGGAGGGATGAATCTGATGCTTCAATAACAAATGTTCAACATTTGGTATCAATCTTTTCAGGTTTAACCCTAAATCTCCTCTGTTAGTAATTACTATATAGTTCCCCCTCCCCCCTCTTATACTTTTTTTTTGTTTTGGAGAGTGGCAACCGTGCTGAAACTCCTCACTAGGAGAAGCAATTAAAAACTTTCTTACGATATTCCTTTACAGGTATGTCTTTTTAAAGCCAAAATTGCTTGCATCTGTTTCTAAGCTTTACTTAATGATCTTCGTTAGTGCCTATTCCGATCAGTTCCTATTGTAATATGAATTTTTTTCAATGTGACCATATGAATTGATTGTAACTATGGTAATACACACCATATAGTCAAAGCATTCTCAAACCTAGTTCCAAAATCTGAATAAATGGCATTTAAATGCTGAACGTTGATTAAAACGTCCTGATGGATTGTCTGTGACAAATAATTGATTAAATTCACGATCTCCAATGTTATACTGATTTAACTTAATTCTGAAAAGAAATGATGAAATATTCCTTGTTTTAATAAAAATGTACGTTGTCACCTTATAATAGCAAATCAACCTCATTAAATTCAAGAAATTAATCTGTTAAACAGGTAAAATCTGGTTTCCACTTGATTAAATTTTCTTTTAAAATTAAAGTCACTATTTGGTTCAATGCGAACCACTATTGTAGACTCCTATTTACACCACATAGACCCCAAAATTATTTTGTTGCTGATGTGGGCCCCTTGCAGATCGTCACAGACCCCTGAGAACCTATATAGACCACTTTGGGAATCACTGATTTAGAGCATTGATTCTAAAAGAGGTCTATATGGATCCCCATGAGTCTATGACGACTTGAAAGGGATCCACAAAAGGGAAAAAATAATTTGGGGTCCATGAGGTGTAAATGGGGATTTATGTGATAGAGGCTCTCATTAAATTAAATAGTGACTTTAATTTTAAAAGAAAATTTAATCAAGTGGAAACCAGATTTTACCTATTTAACGCATTTCCTAAATTTAATGAATTTAATTTGTAATTACAAGTTGACATCATAAGTTTTATTAAAACAAAGACCATCATCCCGAATTATGGAATACCTTGAAAAAGCTTTTAATTGATTTTCCTAATGAGAAGGAGTTTCATCGCGGTTGCCAATCTAAAAAAAAAAAGACTAGACACTATTAACCAAGAAGATTTAGAGTTAAACCTGACAAAATTGATGGCAATTGTTGACAATTTGTTACTAAAGTACCAGATCCATCCCTCCTATTAAAAACATTTGTTTGCTGCTCAGTTATTTTATGTATTGATTAAATATTTATTTAATTAAATTTTTATTTAATTAATTAGCATGTGTGTTTTAAGTTTTAAACACTATACTCCACTACAATTAGAAATTTAAATCTTTTAAAATTGTTCTATATACCAGCTGTCAAAAAGTCATTTAAGTTGATAAATTTGCAAAAATTCAGCATTAGGTAAGCAGGGGTTTAAGGGGTCTTACAAAAAAACACGGCAAGGGGTCTATGAGACAAAAATGTTTGGGAACCTCTGCTCTAAATAAACAATATTTCTGAAAAAAATATCGATTCCAAAAATCAAGTTTACATTTATTTTAATAAATAATTTTATTTCAATAACTTTGAAAAGCTAACTGCGCGTATATATTTCATTCATTTTGATGGATTGAGAAAATCTTTCAAAATTCCGCGGATTTTTTAATATGGAGGTATTGAATTATTTGAAAGGGGATGAGAATTTTGAATTTTTGAGCTATGTGAAATAATGATGTAATATATTATTAAAACAGATTTTTCTTGGTCTTTGACTGTTAAGTCTATATTCTTTCTCCGCGACTTCTCAATTCGTATTTTAATTGTTTGAAATGTGTATGAATTCGGGAATATCGAAGCTAACTTGTTGATTTAATCTTGTCTCCAGAGAGTCTGAATTATTTTTTTTTTAAATTCACATTATTTTCAGAGTTACCACCAATTGAAACAATTATCGGCGTGTTTTTGTTTTAATTTCTCCCCTCTGTTGTTGTAAAATATGGTTAAACCCACTTCTAAGTTATATATTTCAAAAATTCTAGTTGAGCCTCTGTACAGAGGTCTGAGCTATATACAGGCAAAATATTATTATAATAGAAGCATATTTCGCAAAAAGGGAATATTTTTAAAATGGGTCATTCTATGTTCATTTTTTGTCAAAATATTGTACGTAAATAATTTTTTATTGTAATAATATTCTTAAAACAATTTTATATACATTTTCTAATCTAAGTGGCACTAAATATCATAAATACTATCTATTTATACGCTTTTGCAAAATCATGGTTCCGAACGTAGTCGGATACCTTAAAGGATAATTTCTTCCACATTTTCCATAATATTATACAAAATATTTAAAAAAAAATAATGTTTCAAGGCTAGATTGTTTTTCACTTTACAGATATTCCTTACATTACCTGTCGCATTAGTATTAGTTAAATACACAAAATTCATTGTATCTTACGTATTTTACAACAAAGCAGTATCTGACTGTTGAATTATTATGCAAAGCATGGCTTATTGCACTGAATGTCGTCAATACTTAACTGCTTTATTCAAACATATATATTTTATCTAAGCATGTTTTCTAACACATACACGCTTGTGTTTTTTTTAATCGAATATATTACATCTAGCATTAACGATCTTGTTTTCACAAATGTTTTTAACTACTACCTGCATCTTCTAATATTCCAGATGTGCTTCCTTGTTTGGCACGCGCATATTTACGCTCGATGTCCTTGTTATAGAGCCACAGATGCAATTCTCCAAACACCAGCAGCTGTATCATGAGACTAAGGTTACGTATTTTTTACGATCTGAACACCACATCTCTTTGGATGTATGGTTGTAAGTTATTCCCTCTGAACAATTCTGAAGCGAGACGTAAACAGTGGTAGGTGCTTCACAATTTCCGTAAACAAGTTATGGTTACACTGACCCCGTTTATAACAGGAAATAGGTTGTGTGTACTATTGACATACCGTCGATTTCTTAATTCAAATAAACAAAATTCAATATCGTGATGGTACGAAAAATATTTCTGGAAGTAGTTTGATTTTCATACCAATTCTTTCAATAAAATCATTCCAACTAAAAGATTCTATTATATATTTTAACTGTACATTCCGATAATTATTTTCTTATACATTTACCATTAAAAGTTTTGAAGATACTTATTTATCTAATTCTGCAATTATATAATAAATCAAGATTTACTTGCAAGACCTTCAAAAGATATTACAAACGGATTTTAAGGTTACACTATGGTTCCAAAATGATTAGGGACTACGTTCGGAACCGTAATTTTAAAAAAACGTATAAATGAGTAATTTTTTTTTATAATTCGTGTCAGTAGAATTAGAATATACATATAAAATAGTTTGAAGAATATTATTGCAAGAAAAAAATGATTTAATTGCATTCTTTTGGAAAAAAAATGATTTAAATGCATTCTTTTGGAAAAAAATATAAAAAAGAGTGACATGTGTTCAAAACATTCTCCTTTCATGGAAAATGCTTTTATAATAATAATATTTTGACTATATATAACTAACACATCTGTACAGAACCTCAACAGGAATTTTGAAAAATTCACATTATTTTCGGTGTTACAATCAATTTAAATAATTTCAGCTGTTTTTTGTTAAAACTTCTCTACTGTGATAGAATAAAATAAGTGTGAATATAAATCCACTTCTAAATTATTTAGTTTTCAAAACTTTTAATTCAACCTCGGTATATAAAAACTATATCGATATATATTTTCATAAAAAGAGAATGCTTTGAAAATATATCATTCTTTCTTCAGTTCTCCCCCAAAAATGCATTTAAATACATTTTTTTCTTGTAATAATACTAATAAAACAATTTTTTTATGTATATATATTGTCACATTTACAAATACACATTCAAAATCACAGTTTAGAACCTTAATAAGCCATCTTTAAACATACATATAAAAAAAAAATTTTTCTTCACGTTATTCATTACTTTGGTTCCAGGATCCGCAGTCAGAGATAATTTAATTTAATGTGAAATTTTGAAACAAAACTTAAAAATAATTACGTTTATTTTATAACGCAAACAAAAATTTTAAACCACAAGTTATATTTTTCATTCTTTCCATTCCATTTCTTACAAGCATTTAACACCACCTATCACTAAACTTGATTAATACGTCAATTAAAACAAATTACTCTAAATTAACTTTCAATAAATCTGTTGAATAATTGGTATAGGTATGACTCACACGCATTTAAATACGATATTCTACAATCGATATTTGAGAGAGAGAAGCCAATCTGTTCTCTTCTAAATCCATTTATTTATATCGAGCAACAGCTGAAATATTGCTCTCGCCTATGGTTCCAATCCAGATGGAACCTTAGGTGTATCTTATAACTGACCACCAAGGACGCCGTGGGTCAATAATTGTCACAACACAAGGACTTCGAATTTCCTTCCTGCACCCTTCTGCAGCTGATGCACCCACTGTTGAGCAGCTGGCAAGCAACGGGTGTCGATATGCAGTTCCTCAGCTGGACATCTTTCTTCATTGTACCTTAAAATAGCATAAGGCTTATGGGGGCTTTGGGTGACCCGCATCTTTTCAAATATATGTTAATGTGTTATTCTGGAAATGTTACAAAGACGTGCACATTTCTGTTCATAAATATCTTATCTTTCTGAGTATCTTGCGCCTGCCTTATATTTGTACGTATACAACACAACACAATATTTAAATGTATTTAAATATAGTTATAAATTGAAGCTTCTTTTCAATAGAATATGAAATCGTATTCGATTGGATAATTAATTTAAGATGATAAAAGCAGTTATTGGCAAAAATTTGGATCGTTTTTATTTAATACCCATCTCTAAATTGTACAATAAATCAGATGTATTTATAAAATACGTTATCGCTATCGACCAAATTTTACAAATAAAATACATTTAAATTTGAATTTATATTTGAAATACTGCGTTACGCGAAAAAATAAGAATAACCATTGATAAACATTGAAATAAGTCACGATAGGGAATTATTTATAAACAAAAGTTTGCCATCAATATACACACATACATATGTATGTATATAACTATTATTAAAGTATACATAGTAAATATTCAAATTTCCAAGAATTATTTACATTTAATTACCTACATATTCGAATCATTGGTGGCATAACAGTTGAGCTCAAAAATAATATATTCCAGTATTTTTTTTATTTTTTACCTTAGCGTTATAGTGCAAACAAAATATCTTAAAGCGTCTTGTTATCAGCAAAAAAAGAAAAATATGTATATATATATATATATATATATATATATATATATATATATATATATCTTAGTGTCTCACTCCAATAATTTTACTATTTAACTTAATTTACTTAGCGTTTATCATTATTTTAATAAAAATAATTTTATACTTATTGCTATGCTGAAATTCGGTCTGTATTGTTATAACCTTGAATATACATTTGAATTCTTGAATCTGGCAATAACTTGCTTGTTATTCGTTGATTCATCGTGATCTAAACATTTTTGAATGCATCTTAAAGAATTTTTTTTTCTTATAATGATTTAGAACTTTTATCCATTATTTTCTATAGGATTTGCTTAGTAATATAAACAGAAAGAGGGAACATAAAAAAGATTAAGCCACTTCCATATAAAATTAACAGCTGTCCTTAATCAGCATTGTTTATAATGCTGCAGCGTCCATCTTTTCAAGTATCCAATACCTATATCATTCTTTTATTTTTAATGTTCAAGTTTCACACAAGTCATTTTTATCTCTCTAGTAGAGATTATTAAAAACTCTGTGTGTGTGTGTGTGGCATTCAACAAATATATATATATATATATATATATATATATATATATATATATATATATATATATAACTACTAATTTTACATTTAACAGCAACTTTCTCATGCAGAAAAAGCTCAACACATTACAACACTCCGGGAAAACAGACAACCCCCAATCCTTAGTCCGAACCCAAATGGCACTTGGCTTGTCAATTTTCATTCTAGCCACATAAACCATTTAAGGTCGTTGCCTTTCCCAGTTTACAAAAAGTAAGAACACCTAATTATAATTTATGCTTCTCTTTCATACGAAAGCGGCCCTCCTGCTTAAAATACACATACATATATCATAACTGACCTCTCGGTGAGAGAATGCAAGTATAATATTCGGTTCATCAATAAATCGAAGAGTGCGCCATCCTATTTAACATAATGCGCAAAAACACCAAGTTCATGAGGGAAAATAATCAACAATACCAATGTCATTCCCATCACGTAGATGTAAAAACACATCGATTTCTTAACGAACGGATGCACTCACCTTTATGAACTAAAATCTGTTGCCTTCCTACCCCAAGGGCACCCCCTTCTTTCCTTTATGGCACCCACTCAAAGGGTCCTCACCTTTCCCTAATTCAGCTGTCGCCCCCGGGCGGAAACGAGTGACCACAGCAACATGGATGTGGGTCACCAGTGGAAGTAGGAAACTAGAATCACCCACAAGTCACCCAACCATTCCACCCGCAAAGGTGTCCTCCGAAAGGGTAGGCCTGGTGGAAACGTAGAGGGATTAAAGCATCTTTTCAAAAAAGATTAGAAAAGACGGAAGGAGGAATAGAAGAAAAAGAAAAGAATCACCCACAGACGATGTGACCTGGATTTTCGCAAGGTCAGGGTCGAGGCACGGAGGGTAGGCCTCGATTTGTCTTCCTTCCCCCCTGTTTGTGCACGGTCAGCTGATGGTTTGCGCAGCAGATGCATAGTTCTGTTTTTGGTTTTGGTGAGCGCGGTGCTATATCGAGATTTCCCCCCTCCTCCTTCTCTTGCTAAGATGCGAGGGGTGGTCATCATCAGCATCTGCCTTCAAACGATAAACACGATGTCGATTCGAAATTAAAGCACGATGCCTGGAGGGTGTAAGCAAACAGCTGATTTTACAACTGAGGTTCTGTTGTGTAAGATGTTTTTTTATGCTATGCTAAGAGAGTTATTAGATTTCAAGTATGATATATAAAAAACGTAATCTTCCCTCCCCTTTGTATTTATTTATATAAGATTGCCCAACACC
The DNA here is from genome assembly GCA_019973935.1 of Trichonephila clavipes. Classification (NCBI taxonomy): domain Eukaryota; kingdom Metazoa; phylum Arthropoda; class Arachnida; order Araneae; family Nephilidae; genus Trichonephila; species Trichonephila clavipes. The sequence goes on along the minus strand of BMAU01003032.1, from coordinate 142,155 downwards.
TGTAATAAATATTTCGTGTGTAATAATCTGATACAAAACGAAAACCTTGCTTCGTCTATTTTATGTGGGTGAAATACTTCAAATATCACAAAAAATAATAATTTATGAATGAAGTTAGATTTTTAATAACTATTATAAGTTTGTGAAGACGCATAGATAATAAGTAAAAATAAATCAAGATAAGTAAGAATAAAGATAAAAGAATGGCGATTGCGCTATGTTGAGACTTAAATTCTGAAATAATCCTGTACTGAATATCAATCTCAATTTAGAATAATTGCATTCAAAAATTTTGATATCGTTTATTACAAAGATAAAAATCAAAATATAAATTAACTTCCTTCTTTCGCTTTATATTTATTTCGTTCAATATAAAACTAAATTGGTTAGAGCTCATTTTTAAAAATGCCGGGGAAAGTGACCTAAATACAATTTAATAAAATTTTGAAACAATTTAATAAAAACTGAGAGACACTCAGTTTAGTTAAGTAGAACTCTCAGTTTTAGTTCTTGTGTAGTTTTTTGTAACGAAATTTTACTCAATTTTATTGAAAAGAATATAACTGCTATTATTTTAATGTTATGTTGCATTCAAAAGATGGTAAATTTGATAAACAAATGAATACTAAATTTTTCGTTCCGTGTGTTAAGTTTAAATTTTGGTATAAATGTTAGATTGATAGATTGAATATTATCGTCGCAATGTTCAGCTGCACGATGGCTTTTGGCGACGGACTACCTAATTTTGAACCATGGTCAAGTGACGTGGATGACACCTGAGCTAGCACCCCCTTCTCCTAACTACCACACCACACCAACGGGAGGACGTTTCAGCTCTCGACAGATTTAACGTGCATCGCTGCCCTACGCGGCGGGTCTTTAGTGGTACAGGGCTCGAACTCATGACAAGGCAAGCCACGATCTGATACTTATACCACTCGGCTACCGCGGCCACAGGTATAAATGTAAAAAAAGCTTTATAAATTGTATCAGATGTAATATGATGTTATAAATATGATTTCGCGATTGGATAGTTTTAATTAACGTCATTCTAAATAACACTAGATGAACTAAGACTGTTAACCCAGGACCTTATAATTTTAACGACCGACAAATTATAAGGTCCATAGAAGGACGACAGAAGAGGATGAAATGTCCATACAGGATCAAAATTACAACTGAGTTGGAGGTACAATTGATTATTAATGTATTTTTAAAGCACTGGCGTACCTAGTTCTGAGTGAGCTTTGTATCTAAATTCCTTGGAACCTCTTTTGGAGCTCCTTAACATTTTACGATTTTTTGCTCGCACAGTTTGAGGCTCCTGAAGCTTGGGGGCCCCGTATCATTGATACGGTGGTAACTACGCCCCTGCACTAAAACAACACGAGGGGTGTTGTCGAAGGACCACCTAATTTTAAACCTCGATCAAATGACATTTAATGGCCCATGAACCATGGTCAAGTGACGAGGAAGGTACTTGAGAGTAAAACCCTTCCTCCACACTTCCACACCACATCAATGTGAGAAATTTCAAATCCCGCGGATTGAAAGGGGATCAACACGTCTCTCTACACAACGAATATTTGGGGCATCATAACATGAACATTCGAGCCGGCAAGGCATAACGTCGGCAAAATGAGTTCTCAATCGTGACCTTTCAGTTACCACAAGCACAAGTCGGTGTCTCTCGCACTCTCTTAATATTTGTACTAATTCCCACAAAAACTGTGACTAAAATCGTCGTGAGCTTTGAAGTGTAATCAAAATAAATTTAACCCTTTAACTACCGCATTATGATTTACTGCAGTTTTTTTTTTCATACAATATTTTTTTTGGATCACTACATTAACAAAATACTCAACTTTGGGAAATTTAATCTGTTAGAGCTAATTAATTAATTAAAGATATTCAACTGTAAAATTAATTATATACACTGTTCACTTAAAATAAATAGTCAAATCGTTTTCTTAGGTCTTCATTAACATACAAAAAAAAACTAAGACACTTAAATTTTGACATTAACTGTTTTTTCGGAACAAAAATGATAATCTTCGCAGTCCGTTGAAAACGCAATTTCTGCTATAAAACTATTCTCCTTCACCGCTATAATACTCATCATAGAACCTGTTCTGCCATATATCTTAGAAGAGTGGATTTCAAAGAATATTCCTGTTAAGTATCGTCAGAATATTCGTGAAAATGGTAATTCTATGTAATTTTAAAGTGAATGGTACTTATAAGTACCATCGGTAGATAAAGGTTTTTAACTTAACATTTTCAATAAATACTTACAAACTGTAGTAGGGCTGATGCATGTTAAATCTAATTTACTGAAATTCTTCAAATTTCTGCAGTTGGCAAAAGAATTGGCTGTTCAGATGTCACCTTCGTCATTTGATCATGGCTCAGAATTACGAGATCCGCCGCCAATAATTCTCATATTGTTTCTAATGCTTCACGAACAATCAATCAACTGAACACACTTTAATTCTATAAAACTCCTTTATCATAAACATCATATAAAACAAAAAATACCAAGTTCCTGCTAATACATAAGTGAATGTTAAGCTTGAAATTTTCTCTAAAATTGTTATAATAAAATTAAAATAATACACCATCTCTTTTCATAACGAATAAGTCACTTCTCTTCACACATACAAGTTTAAAGGCTGATTTAAATTTTACATGCATATATACAGTGATACCTAGACTTACGCTACCCCGACTTACGCGAACCCGGAGTTACGCTATTTTCAAATCTCGTCGATTCGTTTTTAGTTTGAGAAAAAAATTGGTGTGATTGGTAATGCGATTGAAACAGTTGTCAATTGATTGATTGATTGAGTTTTAACGTCGCACTGTTCAGCTACACGAGGGCTTTTGGCGACGGATTGTAATTTTGAACCATGGTCAAATGACGTGGACGACACCTGAGCTGGCACCCCTTCTCCAAACTACCACACAACACCAACGGGTGGACGTTTCAGCTCTCGACAGATTTAACGTGCATCGCTGCCCTACAGGCGGGTCTTTAGTGATATTGGGCTCGAACTCGTGACAAAGCATGCCACGATCCGATACCTATACCACTCGGCTACCAAGGCCACGAAACAGTTGTCAATCTTTCCGGGCAAATAAATTTAGAAATAGGTAGTGATAACGTTTAAGATCTGCTGAGTTCCCACAATCTGGAGCTGGCAATTGATTGGCTCATAAAAATGTACGAGCAAGAGCAAGACATGGAAGAGAATTTGTCTTTAGACCCTGTTCAACCAGAAGATCGAATGACGGCGTTGGAATAGATCTCAGTTTAACTCAGTGATTCCCAAAGTGGTCTATATAGACCCCCAGGGGTCTATGATGACCTGCAAGGGATCCACGCCAGCGAAAAAATAATTTGGGGGTCCAAGAGGTGTAAATGAGGGTCTATGATAGTGGCTCTCATTAAACCAGATTGTGACTTTAATCTTCAAAAAAAATTTATCTAGTTGAAGCCAGATTTACCAATTTAACAGATTTATTTACTAAATTTAGTGAGGTTAATTTGTGGTTACTAGGTGACAGCATAAATTTTACTAAGACGAGGACCATTTCAACATTTCTTTTCGGAATAAAAATAAAGGAGTATAATATTGGGCATCGTGAATTTTCTCAATTTATCACAGACAATCTGTCAGGACATTTTAACTTACTTTCAACAATTAAATGCCCTTTACTCAGATTTTGAAGCTAGGTTTGAGATTGCTTTTTTATAGTAATACCACAGTAGACAATTAATTCCTATAGTCACATTGGGAAAAAAAAGTCGTATTACAATAGGAACTGATCAGAAATGAAGATCCCTAGCGATCTTAAAATGAAGTTTAGAAATTGATGTCAGCAATTTTGGATTTAAAAAGAACTGTTATTTGTGTGTGTGTGTCGATAATTATGAACTATCGTGAGAAAGTTTTCAATTGCTTTTTTTTTCTAGAGAAAGGAAATTTCAGTGGGTTTGCCAATCTCAAAAAAAAAAAAAAATTGGGGGATGACTGGACACTTACTAACAAAATAGATTTAGGGTTAAACCTGACTAGATTGGTTTTAAATAATGAATATTCATTATTGAAGCACCAGTTTCATCTCTCTCATTAAAAAAATTTATTTGTTCAGCTACTTTATGTAACAGTTGTTTTATGCGTTGAATTAATTTATTTTAATTTAATTCATTAACGTGTGCTTCTTAAGGCCGTATCACACGTATACATTTCAAGCAATTTTTGTCCAATTCGAGCAATTTTTACTCAGTTGCCATAGCAACCGCTTTAGAGCAATTTCTTGCTAGTGAGCTCAAGAAATTGCCCGGAATAAAAAATTGCTTGGAATTCCAGCCAATAGGAATCCTGTAAGCTCGAGCGGTATAAAAAAATAATGTATGGTTGGTTCCGAAGGAGAAAAATCGGCGAGTAACATTTCAATGTGGTGAAAGTGCGCGGTTGACGTCAGAGCATGTCGTTTTGTTTACGGCAACCCTTCACCCTCAGTAGGAGGAAAAATTGCTTGAAATAAGTCTGCGTGTGATACGGCCTTTAAGTTTTAAATGCTATACTCCACTACAGTTAGAAATTTAATTATTTTGAATTGAGTAGAGTAGTACTAGCTATCAGAAAGATACTTAAGATGATAAATTTTCAAAAATTGAATCTTAAGTAAGCAGTAGCCTACCCGAAACCAAACAAACATGGCAAGGGTTCTATGAGACAAAAAAGTTTGGGAACCTCTGGTTTAACTGAACAGGGGTTACAAATTTTAGAAAATAGACTCTAAGGCTGAGCGTATTTTTTTAATAAAACAAGATATAAATGATCATGGTTATCTATGAAGAAATTTTGTGGGAGAAAAAATCTTTGCACCGACAGAGAGATTAATTTGATAGATTTTATGAAACCTTTTACATCAAAATAACCTAGGTTTGCAAAATTTTTAATTTGTGTTATCTAAGATTTTGTTAAACTTTTTTTTTATTTAAATTATTATTTTCTTTCGTCTCTGTCCTCAATTAAAAATGGTGTATGTGTATTTATATGCAAAATTATACCCCGATTTACGCAAATTCAATTTGCGTGGTTATCACTCAGTTCCATCTATCATGTAAGTTCGGAGTATTACTGTATATTCGAAAAATATATATATATCTTTTATATATATTTTTATTTACATTTTCGAATAAATATTTTACACATGGTTATTTATGCCTTTCAATAATTTTTACAATCTGATGAGGTGAGGATGTTTTATACTACATTTCATGAACATACAATTTCCAAACACAAATGTATATTTAATTTTATTATGCTTAAAACAATAGCTTAGAATTTCTCCTCTGAACTTAAAAGGTTTTGTAATCGTAAAAAAGGACGTATTTTTGGAATTTGGTGGTATTTTTATAAGCACAATTTTTATTAATATGAACATAAACTTAACATTTAACATAATAACAAATAATATTATATGAATAACATAATAACATTGTATAATAATGCAAACTGTCTTAGATTAGGAACTTTCAACTTCCCTCCTCAGATTATTTTATTAGATCGAAAAGCAATAAAGAATTCTGCGGAGTTAAGCTCTCTTTCTTTCGGTTATAAAAATTATTTTATATTTATTTCAATGATTCTTCATGGGTATTCAGGGTATTGGGGGTTCTTCATGGGTATTTTAAAATATTTCAACAAAAGGTAGAGAAAAAAAATACAATTTTACGGAAATCCTTATTTTGTTCTTTTAGATATACTCTTAATTAAGTTCAAACAAATATTGTAGCTTAAAATTAAAGAGAAACCTATACATTTCGTAAGAGAGTGTTTAATAACGTTGTACTATAAAGCATCACGAGGACTATTGGCGACGAATCTCGTATTTTTAGCCTCGGTCAAGTGACGGGGATGGCACTTGAGCTCGCACCCGTCTCGCCTAACTTCCACACCAAGTAAATGGATGGATATTGAACTAAGACATATTTAAGGGCACAAGGTACGATTTGCACAAAACATTTTAATTTAAGGATTTTCATAAATTTTTTTTTTGTTGCCTCCTATGTGTATGTATAATGTAAAACAGATTTTGCGCTCAAAATTTCGTAAAAAGCTAACCTTTTAATTTTTTAAGGGAAAAACTTGAAACTTATGAAATGATTTTAAGATGCTACTCTCTCTCCTCCTACAAAAACTGACGTACATATATGAAATTTGATTCACAAGTACATCAAACTATGTCTAACAAAAGTTGGTATGGGTTTTGTGATAGCATGATTATAGTATTCATATATGTGTACTTCTTTTTATGAATGCTTATTGAAAATTCCTTAAAAAATGTGTAAATTCTAAATTCAATTATTTTTTTAAAAAGTAAGTATTACTTTGATTGAAAAATTAATATAAACTTTTATTCAATATACTATTAGCAACAAGTGAAAAAAATTTCCAAGTATTAGGTACAATAGAAAAAAAAGCCTTAGCATTTAAAATGAAGACAAACCAGTTATTTTATCTTTCTGAGATAAGTCAGTTTAAAATTTTGATTTGCCATTGGAATGTGAACAAAAATGAAAGGTAAAGTTATCATAACTCTGCGTTTTTTAAACATAAGAGTTTTCGAATTTTGTGAATTTGTAGAAAAGTATATAAAAAATAAATTAAGCTAAAAAAAATTAGATTTGATATTTTGACCGATTTTTGTCAATTGAATCGTACTAAGCGACCACATCTACCTCTCTATACGGTGAGTCTTCAGTGGCATTAGGGCTCGAACTCTTGGCCTGCTGGCAACAAATCCGTGACCGTGACCACAAGGCTCACTTCCGTGAAAGAATAGAATACAACTCGGAATAATTTTTTAGAAGAAAAAAAAGTTCTTCGCTATTATTATTACATTCTTATTTTACTATTTTATATAGAGTGGTCTATTTTAATGCTGTTTATTTTTGCTTAAACTGATCTGATTCGTTTCTTTGTGTGAAATGCTTCATAATTCGTCTCCTAACTTTCATTTCTTAACTGATTTTCAACTTTAGGTATCACAATGGAAAATGACGCATTGTAAAGTATTTTAATTACTTTTAATACACTGAAATATAAATGCATACACGAGGTATAATCGCAGAAACTTATTTTGAATTGAATTATTTTTTGTCCCTATCTGAGAAATTCGAGTCTGAGTTCTGAGTTTGGACATCAGGTAAAGGGGCAGAATGAACACAGAAATAATATTCCAAGAGAACAAAGCCTTATTGCTTTGTTGTTTGTCTCTCTTAATATCAACCTTTTCGTTCAGTTTCATGATGATACTATATACGCTTCATGGAATATAATCTATAGTCGATTAGGGAATTGTCCATTTTGGCCCTACTGCATTTCCGTGATTGCGGTTTCCTAAAATCCAATCAGCGCCTTTTTCTTAGAGTAGCATTATGTTGGCGGAAGTGGTCAGACTACCTGATATGGCAAAGTGGTGATAATGTTCTCATTAAAGAGCAATGGACTGAATTAATACTTATTTTTATTGTATATATATTTGGATACATCAAAGAGAAATGATGTTCGCTTCCGGATCTATAAATGATTCCAATTTATTAATTGATTCTGGAATTCTGTACAAATACCTGCTGAATGCTTTATACATATTAAATGAAATAGCTTTGAGACCAAAAATAAATACCTATATTAATTTAATTAGTTATTAACGTGCGTAATTGAGTTCATTCAATCGTTCTAAGCTGACCTAACTCCATAAATGAGATAATTCGAGTGGAATCGTATTTTATGCTTCTGTAATTTTCACACTCGAATATAAGCGAGCACCGTCTGTACTCGTGAGACTGACAGCGATCCGTCGTCGCGATTTCGTAAATTTAAATAAAGTTTAAAGTTTTAAATAATATTTTAGATAAATATTATTTAAAAGTATTTTTCATTTGCTATGCATCAGCATTTGGAATGCATATATCTGCATAAAAAATGTTTTTAACATCGGAAGAATCAGTAGAAAACTTATACAAAGTTATTATAGCGACACAAATATAAAAAAAAATGGGTAGAACAAAATCTTTTGGAATTCTACGACTAACGGAATGTCATATTTTTCAATTTTGCTCCCCCAACATAAAAAAAAAGAAGCTACCCCCAAGATACTGCGCTGTGTGTTGAGCTGAAAGAGAAAAGAAAAAGAAAAGAGAGTTTTTCTATGTGTAATAATTTTAATTGTAATGTTACTCTATATGCTACACCTTGCTTTCAAATATATCAGACAAAAGAAAAAATGCTGAACATTTTTTAAAAATAAGTACCACTATATACTTACTGTTATTTCTGTGGAAAAAGTATAAATAAATATTTTTAATGATAAAATATGTTTTTCCCTCCGAAACATCTATTCGAAAAAAGGGTAATAAAAGTCGATGTACGTGCAAGATGGCAATTTTAAGTTCTTATCAGCAATGTGGATCAAAACCAAATATTAAAATAAATATTCTGATTGATGTTGCATATTGTTTTAATTTTGGCTAAAACAAGGCTTTAAATTGTATTTTCTTAAATAAAAAAAAATCTTTTTTTTCTGCAGGTTTTTTTTAAAAAAAAGGGTGCGTTAAGGGGTTAATTGAACTATAAGTAAGTTGCAATAAATGTAACACAATTTAAAAAAAACATACAATAAAACCCCATATATTAGAGTGGCACAAAATTTGCTATTTTTCAAGATATTTTTTAATTGAAAATGAAATGCATGGTCTATAAAGTTCCAAAATATATTTTGAAACAGCCCAGAAAGAATGAATTTCTCTTTAGATTTTCATGTAGGATTCAATATAGTTTTAACTTTTTTACTGTGAAACATAATTGGGGGCATCATAAAATAGCATATTTCTATTATTTTTCGAAAGTAGGAATAAATCATTTCTAAATTAATTTACAGTCAGGTAATCCTTGAATTCTTAAAAATACATCACTTTAATTCTAACGACATAAAAGTCTACGTTAAGGTATCCGACTGCGTTCGGAACCATGATTTTGCAAAAGCGTGTAAATGGATAATAATTATGATATTTAGTGTCACTTAGATTAGCGAATGTATATAAAATTGTTTTAAGAATAGTATTACAATAAAAAATTATTTAAGTACAATATTTTGACGAAAAAATGAACACAGAATGACCCATTTTCAAAATATTCTCCTTTTGTGAAAAATGCTTCTATTATAATAATATTTTTCCTGTATATCAGTGCTTCTCAAATTTTTACGATATGCGACCCAATTTTCAATCATAATTTTTATCGCAAGCCCCCTTATACAATAATAATGCGCTTTGGCGCTAAAGCTACAATACGATCTTAATTATAAACCCAACAAATTAACAAGATGAGTATTAAATTTTGTATTTGTTACTTTAAAGTAATATTTATTTTAAGCGAATTACTTATAAATATTTGGATAACTATTATGTTATTTTTCTTTTCTCTAAGTTTTAAATTGGAACAGATTGCAAAATGATATTCAATTAAAGATTTATTTCCACCTCCATCCATTTCTAAAAGTATAAATGTCATTAGAAAAATAATCTAGTCTATGTTGCTCTCATCATATCCATCACATCTGGCATTTATTTTTAAAGCGAGAAGACTTCAAAATGTTTTAACCCAGGAGAGCAGGCGCGCACTCGATATTAATATTAATAGTCTCGCGAGATGACTGAGTCACCCCAATGTTTTTTTGCAATTATTTTATTTGTCAGAAAGTACTTTGTTTACTTCATTCCAATAAATTAATTTTTTAATCCTTTTATTTTCGATATGCTCGCACCCCCTTGAAGGATTATCACGCCCCCTAGAGGGGCGCGCCCCACAGTTTGAGAAACACTGCTGTATATAGCTCAGACCTTCGCACAGAGGCTCAACTAGAATTTTTAAAATATATAACTTAGAAGTGGGTTTATCCATGTTTTACGACAACAGAAAAGAGAAATTTTAAGAAAAAAAATGCCGATAATTATTTCAATGGGTGGTAACTGAAAATAATGTGAATTTTTCAAAAATCGTAGTTGAGCCTCTGTACAGAGTTCTGAGCTATATACAGGCAAAATATTATTATAATAGAAGCATTTTTCACAAAAGGAGAACATTTTGAAAAAAGGTTATTCTAAGTTAATTTTTTGCTGAAATATTGTATTTGAATAAAAAAAAAAATTGTCAAAATGGCCTTAAAACAATTTAATACATGTATTCTAATCTAAGTGACACTAAATATCATGAAAATTATCCATTTCTGTGCTTTTTTAAGATCAGGGTTCCGAACGTGTAGTCGGATACCTTAAATCATAAATATTAACTCTTTTATTTCAAATTATGATGGTGTTAAATTATAAATACCCTGAAAAGTCACATTCCTATTTATAGTATCTACATAAGTAAAATACATAAATAAAAAAATGTCACTCTCGTTTGTTTAAAAAAGAGCGCAAACAGAAGAAAAATGTTTGGTATCCAAAAAGTATGACTACATATTCAAAAATAAATTTAAAAAAGACAGTAATTTTCACTTAAGGTTCTTTACATTCCATAAAAAAAAGCTAAAGTTTGTGTTTTTTGAAAGGCAGACTGGATAACGGCTTGTCCACATTTTGCAACATTCTTGTTTCGAAATGGCATCACCACAAAAATAAGCGCAAGTTGTAGTATGGTTTATCGAATTTAAATCAGCGACACATGTACAGCGTAAATGGATCAACACCACATTTGAGTTTAGAAGTGAGAAAAAAATTCTCCAGGCATGTGTGGAAAGAGGAAGCTCAATACCGTGCCAATTACGAATTGAAGATCGTTTAACAATATTTTTCACGTTCCTGTAGGGAACGTGAAAAATATTGTTAAACGATCTTCAATTCGTAATACTAAAGCTCCATAGAACATGGCCTGAAATCTCGTATAAACTTGCTGTTTATAGCACACAACTATTAGCGCATACATTGAAATCATGCAATAAAACATTGTAAAAAAAAACTTTGGCATTTTCTTTATGGAACATAAAAAAACCGTAATTGTATGTCTTTATTTGTAGTTAATATTTGAAAGTGTAACTATACTCTTTTCGGACACCTGGTATATTAACCCTTTAAATGATACAAATAATTGTTACAACCCTTTCGTGGGCCATTTATTTCTCTTTTAAATTTCTCTTAGTTTTTAATGTTTTGTTAACAATTAAACAATAACATTTAAGGAAATATATTTGTCAAATTTTATGTTTATATTTAAATTTTAGAGGTGGGAAGAAACCATTCACCATCATGCAGAAAATTAAATTTAAAAGGAACTATTTGCGATGAAAAGATGAGAAGCATGTTGCAATGCACGAGGGGACATCACATTCTGCAAAAATGTAGCGGTTCCTTTTTTCTTGTCCCTTTCTTCTTTCTGCTGCATTTCCTACATCGTCTGTAGTTGGAAACCATCTTTGCCATATGATTTCCCACACTGGCTAAGCGCATATCATCTGTAGTTGACGAGCTAATGCTATACGGAATGTTAGCTGGCCTAAACTTCTGTTTCTTTTGTACACTTGTCATAGTATTTAACAATTTATGATTGTAAGGTCACAATAAGAAAATAAAATATGAGTATGGGAATTAGTCTCTTCCCATCGCTATAATAGCAAGACCAATATATTACAAGGGTTTTGTGCTTCCCACAAGTAAAGGGTGTTTTTTTAGAGGTATAGAACTTTAAATTGCAATAAAACAACAATGTATTATTCGATTGAGACATGAATTTTTTTTATTCGAAAGATAATCTTGTGGCATTACATTTTAAATATGATTTCTGGCATAGGACTGCCACGGCTGGCTCGGATGTAGTCCAATCTGGACGTCCAATTTTCGATGACTTTTTCCAACATTTGTGGCCGTATATCGGCAATAACACGGCGAATGTTGTCTTCCAAATGGTCAAGCGTTTGTGGCTTATCCGCATAGACCAATGACTTTACATAGCCCCACAAAAAATAGTCTAGCGGTGTTAAATCACAAGATCTTGGAGGCCAATTCACATGTCCAAAACGTGAAATTAGGCGGTCACCAAACGTGTCTTTCAATAAATCGATTGTAGCACGAGCTGTGTGACATGTTGCGCCGTCTTGTTGGAACCACAGCTCCTGGACATCATGATTGTTCAATTAATTCAGGAATGAAAAAGTTAGTAATCATGGCTCTATACCGATCACCATTGACTGTAACATTGTGGCCTTCATCGTTTTTGAAGAAGGATTCCACCAGCCCATAAAGCGCACCAAACAGTCAGTTTTTCTGGATGTAACGGTGTTTCGACATACACTTGTGGATTAGCTTCACTCCAAATGTGGCAGTTTTGTTTGTTGACGTAGCCATTCAACCAGAAGTACGCTTCATCGCTAAACAAAATTCGCTTATGAATATCGGGAACAACGCCAATCTCGTTTTGGGCCCATTCGACGAATCTACGCCTTGCTTGGTGATCGTTTTGATGAATTGCCAAACCAAACTGAGAATAAATCACTTGACAGCTGTTAAATCGGTCACCATCTTGGAAAGTAATGCCAACTTAAACTTCTATACCTGGAAAAAAAACACTCTTTATATTTTGTAAGATTATGTAGATAGGAAGTAATCTTCCCAAGGCCCACGAAAGGGTTAAAATAGGTAAGAAATAATTTTGAAAAACAAGATGTTATGGAAACTAGACCACTTTGATAGGTAGATTAAAACCTTTTAATTTTTTAGCGTTACTATTCGGAAATACATACGCATTTGTACCAAAGAATAATAAGTTTAGTAGGTATATTCCTTTTGGTTAAAATGTTCAATCTAAAATGGCCAGTGAATAATGAGTTCAATTGAATTGTGCTTTCATTTAATGATAGCGAAGGAATTGTTCATTTCTTTCCCAGAAATAATTAATTACCAATTTCTTTGGTATATCTTATTCATTTGAGCCAATTTAATGAGCAATTTGAATCATTAGCAAAATAAAAAAATGCATTCATTATTCTACTCGTATATATTAATCAATTGATTTGTCGTTAATCGTGAAGTGAGTTTGGCAAAATGGTAAATACCTTATCTTAATTTATAATACCTCATTTTTTACTGTATGTAATAATTTACTTAATTAATTTTTTTTAGGTAATTTAAATTATATCACATTCATATGTCCTTTTTTAATTTATTGCAGTTTATTTATGTTGCTAAAAAGCCATTCTAAAATATTCAAATTCGTTAGTTTTTAGCTTATTAAGAAAAAATTAAATTTAAAACTAAAAATGAATTTGTTAAAAATAGACAATTATTCTAATGAAATCTTAATACAACACAACGATTCGACCTAAAACCAGAAATATAAATTTCAATTACAGTAAAATAAGTATAATTCTCTGTCATATACTGTTTTTTTCTGGTCATTATTAATGACGTTTATAAAACGTACATTATTATTACTATCTATGTCTTTTGTGCCGTAATTCAAATTTTCGTGGCGTATTTTTTTTTTTTTTCTTCCAAAGCAATGCTTTACTTAATGTGTTTTATCTTATTTTCCCTCACCTATTTTTTATTATATCCCATGTCATTTAGTTATAGCTTTAAATGAAACACATGAAAATGTTTCAATGTAATGTATTATATTGCTTATATTTTACAAACTTTATTCTGGAAACCGGAATTTTTTTGCGTGAAAGATTATTAATTACTTTATGGACGACTGCTATTTTTGGTAATATATGAAATAACATCATCGGATAATTTTTAAGAATAAAATAATTCTTGCAATACCTTTTCACACACACACACACACAAATTATTAACTAAATATTTTCTTATAAATTATTTAGTATTTACATGATAACTATAGTGACAAGTTTCCAACCAATGAGTTCCTTGCTTTGCATGAAGAATATTGAGTAAAATCAGAGAAGCATTATCAAAATAACAATCCGCTATGATTTTATTTGTTATTTAACTTAATTAACACGCCGAAAGAATTAATTCAATCCTGAAAGAATGTTAAATATACCTTGAATACCTTTAGCAGCATCGGTTTATCCATTGGGTGCTTAGAGCGCGCCAGGGGCCCGGATAAACTCCACTTAATCAGGTTTTCTGGTGATAAATTTCGATTCACCAGACCGAAAGGGGCCTGTAGATCTTCTGAGCCCAGGGCCCTGAATTAGCTTAAATCGACACTGACCCTTAAATTTTTTTCTATAAAACGGCCGAATCATTCGGTTTCGGATTTTATTTACTTTTTCGCCTCAGAATGTAATTATTAATTTTTTTAAAAAATTTGGCGGCACGCTTTTAGAATTTGGCGAAGCACAAAAGTGCCACCGCACAGTAGTTGAGAATTAATGGTCTAGAGCAGTGATCCGCAGCCTCCGGTCCGCGGACCGGTACTGGTCTGTGGGTCAAATAGTGCCGGGTCACCTAAAGAACATTAAACTATTGCCATTTTATTTAAAGTGGTGCATTTCTCTCGGATTTGCGCAACTTTCCACGGAAATCACTTTATATTCCACGTTTAATCACTTTTACTCACTTTTGGTGTAATTATATTTTATTCTGAAGGTATATTTAAATGTAACTAAATTAAAATTGTTAAATCAAAACAATCTAAAATATAAACAATCAACGTGTCCCACCCTCAGCGGGCCAAGGTAAAGTTACCAAACGTAGACCGGTACCCAGCGATAAAAAGGTTGCGGTGCACTGATCTAGAGGCTTCAATTAGATTTACTTTATTCAAATTAAATTTGCGGAACATGAAACTGGTCAACTTAAGGGAATGAACAAATTATGAAAAGAAAATCCAGAACATTTCAGAATTTCCGGTCCGATTACAAACCTGTGGCTGCGATATCTCAGTGGTCATGATTGCAAAGTGGCCGGCATTATTTCTGCCGATCCACAGGTTTGAATCCTGGTGCCACTTTAGACCCGTCTTATAGAGCAGTGGTTCCCAAACCTTGTTCCGTAAACCAAATGATACCGGGCCGTTCAAGCAAAATTAAATTATTTCTATTTTATTTAATATGGAGCATGTCTCTCCAGTTTGTGCGACTTTCCATAGAAATCACTTATTCTTTTATTTATGTAACTGTATTTCATTCTGAAGGTGTATTTAAATACAATTAAATTAAAATTATTAAATCTAACCAATCTAAAATATAAACAATCAACGAACCTCCTCATCGGACAATGGTAAAATTATTAAACGTTGACCGATCCGCGGCGATTAAAAGGTTGAAAAGCACTGTTATAGAGGAGCTACGAAACGTAAATTTTCTAGATTATTCAAGTCCTCACGTTGATATGGTGCGGAAATTTAGAGAATGAGGTGCCAACTCAGATGTCCTCATCGTCACTTGGCCGAGGTTCCAAATCACATCAGGTCCATCTTCAATTGACCTTCCTGTTGGTTGAAGTGCGACGTAAAAGTCGTCTCTTGCAAGCCTTTTCATCTATATTTTCCTATTTTAACGCAATATTGGATTTCATTCAAAGGAAACATTTCGTTTAAATGACCAGTCAAACAAAGTATGTCTGTTGCACACTTAAAAAAACAGCAGTCTGTTTAGTTTAAAATAACGTATTGAAATTTCAGTTTTGGAATAATTGTTTCTGTTTAAAATATGCGGAACACCTTGAATTGTGACGAAATTTAAAAGTTTCTCACCTAAAAGAATAATTGAAAGGATAATATCCGAAAATTGATTAACAATGATCTCTTTTATCCTCCTGCCTGCCCAATGATGTATCGCAGGTGCATCATATATGATAGTCACGTGACCCACACTCTCCTTCTCCTATCTCTCCTCTATTTTAATAAATAAATAAAAATATGGAAACAAAAGGCGAGTGGTCGTCTGAGAATGCGAAGGTCTAACGGCAGCGGTCGTTGATTTCGGAAACTATGGCTCCGGGTTACCTTTAACATGTTGTAATCGTTCTTTTGGCTACTTTTTATGTTCGCCTAAGAGAAAATTAATTAGCTAATCTAAGTGATTTCTGACACATGCTTTTGATAATGTCATGTTGATAAATACGTTCGTCTACAGATTTAAATAGAGAAATACCATTTTTTTACTAATACGTTCTTTGACAACGGAAGTAAAAGGAATATTCTAATTCCTAGAAGGTTTATTGTTGAGGGACAAATGGATAATTTTTTTTTAAAAAATGATAGAAATAAATAAATTTTTATTTTCAAATTTGATCCTCAATGGAATCAGCGAATGGAGTTGAGGGATTGTAAGCTCGATTTTACTTCTTAGATTATCAAAATTAAACTAAACGCAAGTTAAAAACTCGTCAAATTTAATTTACTTTGAATTTCATGATTAAAAAAAATAAAAAACTCATTTCTGATTTGTGATTACATTCACTGGCGTAGTTAGTCCTGAGTGGGGGGGCCCTGTATTAAAAATTTTTCTCTTTTCTCTCTCTCTCTCTCTCTCAAGTTCCCCTTACCGATTTACGATTTTTTGCTAACACATGTTGGGGCCCCTGTAGCTTGGGGGAGGGGGGCGTATCATTGATACGGTGGTAGTTACGCCCTGACTACATTATAAATCATATAATTACTTAGAAATTCATTCCATTCATATGCACAATTTAGATTTCATCGTCCCAATTTCTACAACTCAGAAACTGCGATTTGGCGAATTTTAAGAACTTTTTACAAATGTATCAAAGTCAGAATCACGAAATGTAAGAAAAAATATATTGAGATTGTCAACTGCAATTAAAAGTTTAAATAAGCAGTATTATTTGATCGCAATGTTTCTTTTTGTGTGTTCTGCGTACTTGTTCTTTTCTTTAATTCGATTTTTCCATATTGTATATTTTCTTTACTATCCACAAACTCAAATAATTATCGTCTGAGAACGATCAGACAGCGACGTATACAAAGAAGGGGGTCACCCCTATAGACCAACAAATCTTTAATTTTTTCCATACAGATCAGCCCCCCCCCCACACACACACACTGCTTTCGTATACGCGTTTATTAGAATGTAACCCCTTTCCCCCATAAGAGGAGTCTGTGTACATTTCGAAATTATATATATTTTTAAAAGACAATACAAATTTTCAAATGCGCAAAATTGAAGTTACAGTATCAGTATTTTAATCTTATTAGAGAAAATATGTTTAAATGATTGCCTGCAATATATAGCTTAGATAGATTTTAGATATAATACAAAAAGCCTTATTAAATGGCAGGTAAGCTACTGCTGCTTTCTGTCCCTACAAAATGACTTTTACTTCAGTAGACCATTAAAACAATTACCATTAAACTCTTAATACCTTAAAACCCTCAAAATATTAATTTTTGATAAAGGTATTTAGCAAATGTTAAATCTCTCTCTCTCATCGATATTAATATATTTTACCTCTAATATAATATCTTAATGTATATAACTCTTGAATTAGAAAAGCTTGTATTATATTTCTTAAAAAGATATCATATTATTCCTCATAACAACGAAATGGTGAAATTTAAAGAAAATTGTTCAAATGCCAATTTTTTTTTAATCTGTAACAATTAACAAAGGTATAAATGTTCCCTAAATTTAGTAAAGAAAAGAAAAAGAAGACGCAAATTTGTATTTAAATCTTTTTCTGTGCATGTAGGTATTGAGCTGAATTTTAATTACCGTAAAATCCGGCGTATAACGCGCACTTTTTACATCAAAAATATGATCGAAATTTAAGGGTGCGCAGCTCATTATGCGCAGAGTATAAAAATGATACTTTCGAAAATTAAAAAAAGAGAGAGAGAGATGAGCATACAAATAATTAGACTTCTTCATGTATCTAAATACTGTTTATTTAAAAGAACTGACATCTTTTTGAACTTTAAAGAGTCTGGAAATGTACTGTTTTTCAAAAGCCTGCGATAAAACCTCGAATAAATTACTTAAAAACATTGGAACGTTACACGCGTAAACTTCGAGTTCCTTCTGAAGTTAACCCTTGATGCGGGTTAAAAAAGGAGGTGCGCGTTATACGGCGAATACAACTAAAAATTAAAAAATGCAGCTTAAAAGTATAGGTGCACGTTATACGCCGGATTTTACGGTATATATTTTTTTAGAATTACATCAGTATCATTATTTTATTTTATTTTTCTTTTCTGTGTGAAAATTGTTACGATTTTACTTCATTTTCCGCATTATAGTTTTGAAATTTGCTACTTATATAAGCATATCTTCATTCCTATTTTTAAAAATTGTTGAAGGGGAAATTTTTAAAAAAGTAATCAAAGTGTATAACTTATAAGGTGCTCTGTTTCCACATTACTTTTGATTAAATTTAATTGGCATTGAAAGCAAACCATAAACTAAAAATAGATAAATGTTAATAAAGGCAATTTATCCAGTAACTATTTATTTCCTGTTAAAGCTGATAAGATTTATCGTATGTAGAGCAATACTTTAAAAAAGGAACTTAAAGCAACACCAGTTAATCAGAACAACATGGATTATTATTATTCCATCGAATATTCTTGTCACGAAACTAAACATCCTTCATTTATCAACACATCTTTTTTATTATTATTTATGTAAAATTAAACTATCTAACCAGGAAAAAAAGATTGAAAACTATGTATGTAGTCCACGGGATGTTTCGTAACTATCCTTACACAACATGACCCCAGCGAAGTGCGTTGGCTCTCTCTTAAATAAACGGCGGTTTGGTGCGGCAACCCTGTAAGCTTTTATTAATTCTCGTCACTGCAGCTGTAATTGGCCTCGCGCTTCAATTGAAGATGGTCCAGCTACTTCGCCTTTGCCCTTGATTGACAGCGATGTCGTTTCCCACGAGCGCTTATCTTCAACTTCGTCTTCTGGCTCCTGCTTCCTCTGCACGAGTTTGGGCATTTAACGCCATCTAGTGATCAACAACAGAAGTATTTTGTCTCTTTATTTTATGTTACAGCCTTGACAATGGGAAAATTTCGCAAGAGAGTGAACGGTAGTAATCGTATTTTAAATTATTAATTACGCCATTTCTGGCAATTGCTACTAAGTTATTTCTTGTGAAGAGGAAATAATTATTATTTTAAGCAGAGTTTGATAGAATTATTTGTGTTTCTCTTTCGAGAAAAAAAAGTGCCCTTTTTATTTCTCTATCATTTGTGTTGAGCATAATTGCACTATTTTTTCTTTCCTTTTGTGTAAAACTTGTAAGACTCTTGACTGCGAAGATTATTCTGTATTTGAATGTCGTAATGATCAAGGGTATTTATTTACATCAGATCTTCTTTTCAAAAATTAATTAATTTTTATTGTAAAATGTCCAAAAATACCTCTACATATTTCTTGCTGTTCAATATAAATACTGTTTAAATTATGAGTGAGATTATTTAGGAGCCTAATAATATATCAGCGCAAAGAGAGAGAGACGAAATTCCTGAAATATTTTAAATATATAACTTGTGTCGAATTTTTCTAGTATGACGAAAATATAAAAATTTCGATGCGATGCCACTCAAAAATATAAACTTTTAATTCATAAAAAAATAATAATAATAACCTCAGTAAATACTCATATGAATAATATCTTTTGCTTTTAAACAATGTTATTTGTGCTACATAACTTGATCTTTAAAATATATTTTAGTTGAAATGTTAAATAAAAGAATAATAAATGAAAAATATGAAGATGAATAAGAAAGATCGAAATTAGTTTTTATGTACTTTTAAAATGTAAGGAATCGCAAATTATGCACCGAAGATGTAGAATCAAATCATTAAGATAACTTTTACAAACAACAAATTAACCTATTTCTCTCATTATAATGAAAATTTTAATTTTTAATCAAATTTATAACCATACTTTTCCCCCTAAATATATGTGCGTGGTGTATTCCAATTATTAAACATTTAGATAGTGCAAAAAAAAAAAAAAAACTTTAAAAAATTTACTCAGATATGTTCAAAATTTGCTTGAATAGTTGTGGGTCCCAAATAGAATATGCTTTTATTAGATTATATTATTAAATTATCCAGAATATATTTAAATTCAGTGGTGTGCAATTTTAAGGCAGTGGAAAATTCTTTTAAGTATATATTATTCACATTTAATGTGCCTTTTTTGTTACCCATTATAAATTCTGTTGAATTATTTCCTGTGTGTATTTTAATTTAAAAATGTAATGCACTTAAAGTCCTGTTGACTCTGCAATATTTCATTTTTACCAAAAGATATGCTCTATTTGCGAACTTTTCATGTGCATTTAATTTTAAATGAATGTTTTACAAAAATGATAGATACACGTATATTTTGTGAACATCAAACTTCCAATACATAATTTTTTTTATTTCTTTGAAAAGAAATTTAGTTTCTCTCTAATAGAACCCAGTTTTCAACACCCTACTATTTCGTTCGAGTACAATCCAAATAAAACAACAGCAAATTATTTCAAAAGCCAAAATGGCAACAACAAAAGAAACAGGTTGTTGCAAAAGATGGAATTAAAAAGAGAAAAACTTGAAAAAGAAAAAGAAGGTTAATGACTAAGAGGAAACAGAATAACGGTCTCTCAAGTGAAAATTAGTTTCCCACCTAGCTTTAAAAGAGGAATCGATTTGCTCTATATAGGGCAGGAGCGTGAAACATTTAATAAAACAATCATTTCACTAAACGGTTGCTTTCTCTAGTGACTTTCGAGACCTATGATCAAAGAGACGAAAACTTGTTACTGGACACTTGAGAAATGGGGGAAACTGGAAAAAAAAACGCTAACGATTTCTTTTTGCATTCTTTGATTCTTTTCAGACAGCACAATTATCAACTACTGAATAGATTTTCCCCCTGCGTTTTTGACAATCATTGGCCTTAAGAATATCAGAATTTATTTCCAAAATCAGAACAGTTTTTACGTAACTCCTTAAATTAATAATTTAAAAAAACATTTTACGGCACTCAGAAACAAAACTAAGCCGTCATTACTTACATTTTTCAATAGACTAACAAAATTAAAAACATTTCTTTCTTGTTGAGTTGAGTAGTTCATCTACTGCTTCGTCAAACGATTATAGGTTTTTTAATGATAACGCAGCAACAGTGTTATTCAACTTATTTATTCTAAAATTCAAATGATTTTTTTCATATATATATAGAGAGAGAGAGAAAAAAGTTCATTTTTACATCGTTAAGAACGATTTCAATTTTTCGACTCTCTGTCATCGATAACATTTTGCAGTCCGTTATCGTTTTTATGAGATTAAAAAAAAGATTCAAGTGAAACATCTTTACAGGATATTTAAGTTAATAACGCTATCTCGTAAAAAATGTACATATATAAATCATGTTTGCTTATTTTATTATTTTTAACATTTTATGCATTTTCAAAGAAACTTTAAATATTTTAGAACAATTTTAATGGAAAGGCTTGGTAAGTGAAAAGGTTTATTCTATTCCTGATTTCCAAATTTAGGCAAAATCGATAATTCAGTTTCCTTTTAATAAAAAAAAGTTCATAATATAAGACATTTAAAACATATGCATACAACATTCGCTTTTAATTGGAATATTTTGGATGGTAGAATGCTAAGAAAGTGTTTAGAACACAATTAATAAAGAACTCCATACAGTGCCTATTTAAGCTCATTTCGGGCCACGGTGGCAGAATATCTACAGACCCCCTTGTCACTGGCGAATTAATATTTATAACCAAAACATCTGGAAAACCTGCTTAAGTCCAGCTTATCCGGGCCCCTGGGCACCCGCCCCAAACGCCCAGTGAATAAACTGCCACTGAATCCATATTATGAAACGGTGAAGGAGTTAGTTTATCGGTTATTGAAGTTAAACAATGTGCTTCAAATATCTTTAATTTTAAATTTCAAATATAGAATTGAGAGAAACAAATTGCCGCAAACAGGCTTTATCCCCCCCAAAAAAAGAAAGAAATTGAAAGAAGTATACACAGAATAAAAGTGGTGGAAGATTAACTATTAAGAGTTGAGTAAAACGACACCTTCTTTCCAATACTTAAAATAATTGCGTATTTCATTTTATTCGTAACAAAATACAAACTCACACAAAGTGAATTTAATTTACTACTGCAGTGGGATCTTCAAACTTTTTCGACTCACGGAACCCTTAGAGCTCTAAGGTGTTTTGAGGGAATGCATTTTACACACATATTTAGAAGAATGTCTTAAAATAATACTTAAAATAGAAAACAACATGTTTTAGATACTTTGTGTAAAACAAAAAAAAAGTATTTTATTTGTTATAAAAAAAATTAATGAAATTTTAGTACAATTTACTCAATAATATTAATTTGCTATTTAAGTATCTCCTAGCTGTGCATTATATTTAGTAACTGGGATATGTTGTGTTGCATTTTTTATACGTAGTGTGGAAATATAGATGTATTGTGAAATTATCTACAGTCGCATTTCATATATTCTGCGTTTAATTTGTCTTTATATTTTATATTATATCCACTCACATAGAGAAATATTTTTCACTTAAAGACATTGTTCTATAAATGACATTAAAATGTTTATAATTGTGTGAGAAATCCTGCTATATTTTGCAAGAATTTGCAACCTAAAATTTAGTAAAACCTGTTGTTGCTTAAACATAGATTTTAAAATCAAATTTTTAGACATATCGATAAGCTGTTCCTTCTCCTTCATTTTAAGTGGTTTTTTTTCCTTAAATGAAAAAAAATGCATTTTCCATTAGAAAACAATTAAAATGTGCAAAACATTGTACTAACAATTGTAAAATTGTTTCGTTGGACCCGTCATTGAAAACAATAGAGTATTCACCATCTAGAACAGGGATGGTGAACCAGTGCCGCGCGTGACATTTCGTCATTGAAAACAATAGAATATTCACCATCTAGAACAGGGATGGCTAACCAGTGGCACGCGTGCCTTTTCGTCATTGAAAACAATAGAGTATTCACCATCTAGAACAGGGATGGCGAACTAGTGGCACGCGTGCCATAAATGGCACGCGACACAATATTTTTGGCACGCCAGTGATCAAAACTGTTTGCATTTTATTTCAAAATTTCAAAGTTGACTATAAAGTATTACCAACAAACGCGAGTGGTCGATCAAGGGGCGGCTGAGGGCACGCTCATTTCTTATTGTCTTGCCTTAGTTACGTCACAGATTACAATTGCTCATGGTGTAAAGTCTGTCTGCGCATAGCATAATCAATTTCATTGACACGACTGTATTTTTAAGTTTATCTGTGTTATATTTACGATTTTTAATTGTTATTTAACACGGCTAGTTCAGAAAAAGAAGTGCAAGATAACAAATGTGACAGAGAATTTCAAATTTGGTGGACCGAGAAACATGACATTATTATTAAAATCGGCAAAGTAATATGTGTTTTATGTTCTGGAATAGTGGTACGCAGAACATCGTCTGTAAAGCGGTATTTTGAAACAAATCACAAACCCTCTTGTCAAAAAAAGTGAACCACAGCAAAAATAACTAATTGCTTTGAAACCGTTTGGCAGATGACTCCGATTCAGCATGTATTCTACTAAAAGTAACATCTTACAATCCTATTATAAGTTATTTGTCATCCAATCTGCAACAGAATAAGTCACACTAATGTTACTTTACGTACATTGCACGCATAACTAAAACATTTATAACTATACAGTGCAAAAGGTATTTTTTCGTAGTAAATAGAGTTTTATGTTGTTAGTACTTAGTTTCATTATTTTCTCAATAATTACAAGTCAAAATTATTCGACGGCACGTCTATATCTCATTAAACACTTTTTTAAGAAAAAAATGGCACGTTGATTCATAAAGGTTCGCCACCCCTGATCTAGAAGGTACTACATATAAAGAAAAGTGTGTGTATGTGTTTTATATAATATTCCCTTATTATATTATAATAAAAGTTCACAAAATGTATTACAAAATAAATTATTATTATACTTATATACACAATAGATAATTTTCAATTTTAATGACTGGAATGAGCTTTAGATACTTGTGCTAATACAAGCTCATAGATAACGTGAATGTATTTTGCATACACATTTATAATTTTCTTCTCTATTTTTTATTGTGACTTGTGGAACCCTTCGTATGCTTCGTGAAAGACAGTTTGAAGACCACTGTTCTACGGTATCAGTAATCTTTTTTACGGTATTATTTAATACAATATTTTTTTCCCCTTTTATGTATGTTGTAAAACTGCGGCTATAATTTTTGCAAGTAATATTAGGAATGTAGTTTCACAAAGCGTGTATGGATGTTTTATTTAAGTTGTAAAGTTCTCTTTAGTTTTTACTTGGTCATTATGTAATTTCACATTCTGCGTGTTCTACCTATTCTACTTCTTTCAACAAATCCATGTACATTCTTCGAAAATTTTATGCAAATAAGTAGGATTTAAAATGAACTAAATCCTTAATTTTTTTTTCTTTATAAGCTTGCTTGTTAAGTAATCTTAAGAATATGTTTCAGTCTGAAGGAAGAAAAAATTGATGGATTTGAGCCTGTGCATAGGAGAATTTCATTTTGCGTGTTAGTCACTGACGTTGATAAGTCTATTCTAGAGGTAGGGATTAGATTTTGCTGTAGTGTTGCAACTTGCGTATACCTTAATTCCCTTATTTATATAATCATACTTTTATGAATATGTTCATTTAATTTCGTGTTAAAATTTACTTTTGTTATTCCTTTCAGATTACGCTTCATGAATTTGTTTAGTTTAAACGATGTATCGCACAATATACCTTTAAATAATTGTAGGTGTGCCATGGAAAACTTTAATTATTATTATTGATAAAAGTCTAAATAACAAATGTACTTATAAGTTAATGATAAAAATTTATTATTGTCATACGGATGTATACATAGCATAATGAAAATATACATTCAAAAGTAGACTCTTGTGTAGGTGTGAAACAGTTGTTTTTCTAGAAATATACTATTTTATTCCAAATAATGGGATAATATGTAGAATAAATAGCTTTAAAATATAATTGCATTGCTAAAGTACATTGCAGGTTCCTTCGTAAAAAAGGAGGTGCGCGTTATACGGCGAATATACCTTAAAATTGAAAAATGCAGCTTGAAAAAGTATAGGTGCGCATTATACGCCGGATTTTATGGTATTTGTTGGTCTATGGGAGCTTGAATCTCCCCCTCCTTGTGTATGGCACTGATATAAAATTAACTTTATAATAATTTAATATTAATCATTATGATATATGATTGTCTAAAAATCTTTAATTTCTCTAATAATTATTTTATTTGTACTATTTTTAGAAATTATATATAAGCTACTTGTTATAGTGTTAATAAGTAAATTATAAAATAAAAATTTCTTTTTTAATAATCAGAGTTAAAATGTACCTCGAGTGCTCAATGGACTAAATTCATGTGACGTCATAGTCACATGATAACTGAGCCACGTGTTTTCGGCTAATAAGTTCATAAATTAATGCGATGTCATAATTATATCATAAATATAATCACGCGTTTCCAGCCAATTACTTCATGTGCTTCACTGTGGCCAAATTTTGCTTTTTGCAGAAACTTTCTTTTAGTCGTTAACATATATCTTTTATCGTTAACATATTTGTTAACGATATAATAATGCAGATAGTTAAAAAAAATGCATTTAATTTAAAAGTATTCGCATAATGCAAGTATTTTTTTTTTTTTTTAATTTTGAAAACTGTTTGAAGAATTTTAACACGTGAACTCTTTACCCAATCACCAAATTTCAATGTTATCTAAACTTTACAAGTTGAGGAACTAGTATGTCAATTTTTAATCAGTGGGAAGCACGTGATTGCCGTTATCATGTGACCATCAAGAATTTAGTCCATTGGATTTTTCGGTGAATGATGAAAACAAGGTTAATAAATTATGCATTAAATGCTAAGATTAATGCAGAATTAATATTACCGTAAAATCCGGCGTATAACGCGCACTTTTAACACAAAAAATAATATCGAAATTTGCGGAAGCGCGTTATACGCCGGGTATAAAAATGAGAGTTTGATAAAAGAAAAAGGATGAGCATAGAAAAAAAATTAACTCCTATATATATCTACATACTGTCTATTTAAAAGAAATGACATTTCTTATAAACTTAATGGGCTGTATTTCTAGAAGTATATTATTTTTTCAAAAGCCTGCTATTATTATTCGAATAAATGACTTCAAAACCTACGAGCATTGCATACGTGCATTCCAAGTTTCTTCGTAAAAAAGGAGGTGCGCGTTATACAGCGAATATATCTAAAAATTAAAAATGGCAGCTTTAAAGTATGGGTGCGCATTATACGCCGGATTTTACGGTAATATATTCGATCTATTGTTTAACAACATCTCATCCAAAATTCAGTTTTACTTCAACTCTTACTTACTGACAAAAATCAAAAGGAAATCTCTTTTTAAAAAAACTAAAAGCCCTCGGAATCATCGACCACTATAAAAAACTAAAAAAAAACCCGATAACTTTTCTGTTCGAACTTGAAGCTTATCAGTAGCAGCCCAAATTCATCTGAAGAAACTGAAACCGAAAACAAAGCGAGCAAGGGTTGTGGTCATCGCTGTTAACATGCTTATCTTCTTAACTGGGAAGCGAAGCTTAGGACAATCAGAGGAGACAATATATGTGAGACGATAGCGAACTTAAAGAGAATGATTAGACGATATGAGAATGCCATCGTTTCCGGTGTTCACGGTCATTCCGTGTTGCCTCATAGCCAGAAGGTTAGCGAACTTTTACTTTCCACTCATCTCTAATTTCGTTGTAGAATTTAGGTGCTGCTCTCTAGGGACGGCCGGTTGAATTACATTTCCAGACTAGGATTAACTAGATTAGAAGACACAGACTATGATAACTAATTTAGATAAAATTATAAAATATTTTTAATTAAAAAAAGTTACTATCGCACACACATACGAGGAAGAAATATGTGATCATTTTGAAGAAATAAATATCAGGAGATGGCAAAAAGTGAACCTTCTTAAAGCTGTTTTCGCGTATTGTTAAAGAACCTAAAATCAAAATGCGATTTCCAGTTAAAAAATGCTCTAACCCACCGTTTCTCAAACTGTGGGGCGTGATAGTTCTACGAGTGGGGGCGTGAGCATATTGAAAAATCGAAAACAAAAGATTATTTAAAAAAATTATTAATTTATTGAAAGTAAACAAACAAAAACATTCTGACATAATAAAAATAAATACACATTTACACTGATTATATATGTTACCGGCAAAGTATGAAATGCCGGCATTCTATAGAATGCCTAGGCATTGTATAGAGAGAGAGAGAGAATGCCTAGGCTTTCTATAGAATGACTAAATCTGTTCAGGCAAAGTATGAAATAAGGTCATGATAAGGTTACTGTATCAATGAGGTACATTTCTAAAAAATACAAACGTTATTCTGAGAAAATAATGAGAGTGCCATTAAAAAATATTCAAAATACGTAAAGGAAAAAGAAAGTTGTACCAAAAACAAAATTTGTGTCCTTTTTTTTATTAAGGTAAGCAAAACTTTCAAATACAAAAAATAAGAACTTAAAATTTATCTACTTATTGCAACATGGTAGGCTTGAATGGCATTTTGAATTACATTTCATTACATTTTTCACGCAAAGACCATTCTTGTTTTGCTACTTTGCTTTACACATACATTTAACGAATCCTTCGCCGCTTCCATTGGAATGAGCAATTGCAACTGACAGATGAGGAATCTCATGTTCAGGAATATCTTTAATTCGAAGCAAATTCTTAGGGCACAAAGTAAATTGTAAATTTAAAATTCTTTCAGAAGTTCCAAGTCGATGGAAACCATTTTTCCCACTTGTTACAAGTGCCAATATATTGGCCTTCAGAAAAGATCATAAATTTCACAACAATGACTTTTTTTTAAATAATTCTTTTGGTTTTTTTTTCTGTCAAGGTTCACAAAGTGGATGTACAGTTCAATATCATAACGTGAAACGTTTTTGTATTTGGTTGAAAGTTCTTTCAGAATTATATCACGTCCTCCGTGTGCAATAGCCAAATGAGCTTCATGAAGTACTTAAAATAACTCACAATCCGTGATGCAATACTGTATAGAAGTACTTCCCCACCTTTATATCTCCGTGGACCGGTCACCGTTTGATTATTTTATCGCGGCCCGCTGAGGGTAGGACGTTGTTTTTATTTTTAATTGTTTTGATTTAATAATTTAATCGTATTTAAACATGCCTTCAGAATAAAATTTAGTTACTCCAAAAAATGAATATAAAGTGATTTTAGATTAAATATAAAGTGATTTACTTCCATGGAAAGTCAAACAAACACTAGAGAAATACACCCCAGTAAATAAAATAGAAATAATTTAATACTCCTTGAGTGGCTGGATACCATTTGATGAAGGCATTAAAGAAGGCGTTACTGCTATAAAGAATGCTTCCGAACCATTATGTATAGTACTAACGCCTTCTTTAACAGGTTACATGAGTTTACTTTTATTTTCACCAAACATCACATTATAGATATTCAGCAACCAATAAGCCCTGAATTCCTTTTTAGTAGTTCTTTAAGCTTTTTGTATATCAGTTATTAACTTCTTGTACGTAGTTTCAATTAAAAAAATGCTTTTTTTTTTTTTTTTTTTTTTTTTGCAGCTTTACCTCGAGTTTTGGGAAGCTCGTCGTCGAATAATTGTTTCATGCCTATAGACCGGAGTCGGCAATCTTTTAGTTGCGGCGTGTCAAAAACCAATCTACCAATTATGATTCAGCGTGCCACACAGAAAGGCATTTTTGAAAGAATTCTATTCCCGCGATAATGTATGCAGAGTTAGAGAATAGAGTTCAATTATATAGATTTATAAGTTTATCACACATTCATTCTGCATCAATTAAAAATATTTCCTAACATAAAAATAAGCAACAAAAAATATAGCTATTTCATCAACAAAAAATAAAAACCTCGAAATTGTACATATATTAGGTTTTTTAAACACATTTATTAAAATAAGAAATAGACAACATAAAATATAAGCATTTCCCTTCATTACAGTTAAACAAAATTTTTAATGTGAACTGTAACGTTTGAAAGAATAACGGTAGCGTATTCTTGGTTAATTAAGATATGGAATTTATTTACGTCACAACTATTGAAAATTATTTACTAAATGATACATTACAGTTATTAAAGTTAATTATAGATTGTTAGAGTCCACTATTTTGTGAGAGGAGGATTCGTTGGTTACCGCTCCCGTGCAAGTTCAAAGCATCTCTCCCCCTCATCTTCCTGTCGACGAGCTAGATTCCTCGGGGGTCAAAAAGGGGTTGCGTTGCACCTGCAAGCTGCACGTGTGGGTGTCGGGTCTACAAAGAAAGCCGACTAGATGTTGATGTTTTCGAGAAGTGACGTTACAGCTCTCGCGCTCTCTTATAGAACTTTTCCGTTGAGAAAAGTTTAATGGAATGACGATGAGACAACTGACAGATTACCGACACATCCCTTCATCAAGCACCACTATATTTCTGAGCTGCAATTTTAATTACTAAAGAAAACGCTGAACTAAATTTGGAATTACTTATTTCTAGTGAGTGAGTGTTCTTGCTAGGGAACTTACACAAATCCATATTACGAAATAGCAATGTAAGCAATGTAAGAAAACATACTATAACATTAAATAAAAAATACAAACACTCCTATCACAATGCCTAGTTTCAATTATACTAACAACATGTTATATCAAATGCTAGTGTAAGACCTTGCACATAAAACATTCTTCGCCACAATACTTAAATAAAATTATACTAACGACATGTTGATATGATATGCGAAGTGTACAACCTTACACACAAAATATTTTTCACACTATGCCTCTTGCGTAAACTAAATACTCATGTATATTTTAAAACCCTATACACAAAATTAAGCATAGAAATACATTTGCTTTTCATGGCTTTATCTTTTGACACGCATCTCCATTCGATATGATATACAGTACTAGTAAATAAATAAAATTAATAAAATTATTAATCTTTAACTAAAAAAAAACATTATAAGCAACAATTATTATTCATGAGCAAGAGAACATTGCTAACAATTCCTAATTATCTATCACCGATCTGCTGAGACTATCCGCATTTTTGTGACTTTTACCCGACCGATGTACAATTCTAAAATTATATGGTTGCAAAGCCAAAGCCCATCGCATCAATCTAGGGTTAGAACTAACGTTTCTATTCAACCACACCAACGGGTTGTGATCGGTCATAACTAAAAATGAATTTCCATCTAAGTAATAATGCAACCTTTTAATTGCGAAAACAATACTAGCACATTCCTTCTCCGTCGCACAATAACGCTTCTCTACCTCTGAAAATTTCTTACTCAGGTAAAGGATTGGATGCTCCTCACCTTGTTCAGTTAATTGGGTTAAAACTGCTCCCATACCTGCGTTTTAAGCGTCCGTTTGAACAATGAATTCTTCAAAATTTGGCGCGTACAAGACGGGCTTATCAATTAGTTTCCCTTTTAGTTCTCGAAATGCGTTTTCACACTCGGTCGTCCACTTAATTTCTCCCTTCTTTGCTCTTCCCTTCAACGCATCCGTCAACGGAGCAGCGATTACCAAGAACAGACTTATATATTTTTGGTAATAACCCGCTATACCTAAGAAAGCACGTATTTGGGTTTTCGTGCGAAGGGTAGGGAACTCTAGAACAGCCTGAACTTTGATCTCGGAAGGGGTGCGAAAACCCTGACCCACAATGTGACCCAAAAATTTGACATTTTGTTGCGCAAACTTACACTTTGAAGGTTTTATCGTTAACTTAGCTCTCTTTATTCTCTGCAGAACCGTTTCCATATGTTTAATGCGCGACTCCCACGTATCTGAGAAAATTGCGATATCGTCTAGATACGGGACAAAGAAATCCTCTAGTCCGTTAAGTAATTCAGCCATGAGTTTACTAAAGAAATGTGGAGCATTCTTTAATCCGAAACTCATCCTTAGGGGTCTGTATGTACCAAAGCTAGTACAGAAGGCTGCGTATCGCTGTGCAGTTTTGCTCAAAGGTATTTGCCAATATCCCTTAGATAGGTCTAAGACGGTAATAAATTTAGCCGCCGATACTTTTTCTACACGTTCTTCGATATTCGGAAGAGGAAAATATTCCGTTCTAATGATCCCGTTTAATTTCCTGTAATCTACACATGGACGAGGTTCTTTCCCAGCTACCTCAACTAAAATCATAGGGGACATGTAATCCGATTCTCCTACCTCAATGATCCCTAATTTTAACATTCGGTTAATTTCGTTTTTTAAGATTTCATTTTGTCGGTGCGACATTCGATAGGGCTTCGTCCTAACTGGTTGATCGCTAACTAACTGGATTTCGTGTTCAACCAGATTAGTTAAACCGGGACTGTTTGAAAAACATTTAGAGTATTTACTTAATAATTCGCGCAGTCGATCCATTTGTTTGTCGTGAAGGTGTTTGTTCAACTCGCTAGCCTGGATTACGTCCTCGAAATCATAAACGAGAGAATTGTTTTCTAAGTATGGGATTTCTAATTCCTGGTCTGCGAGAGAGTTTTTTGTCTCATCATTAATAATTACGTTAACGTGTTCTGGCCTTTTGTAATATGGTTTTAGCATATTTATATGATAGATTTGAGATGTTTCGCGTCTGCCGGGGATTTCGACTAAATAGTTCGTTTCCGAAATTTTATTTAAAATTGTCCCAGGACCTATCCACTGCACTGCTAATTTATTTGCTCTGAATGTAGCTAACACTAGGACTAAATCTCCATCCTTAAATTCACGTTTTACTGCGTTTTTATCGTACCAAGTTTTCCGCTTAACTTGCATTTCCTCCATTTTATTTATTGCTACTTCTTGACATCTTTTAAATCTATTTATTAACTTCACCACGTTACCTAACTTATCCTCACGATTTTTGACGAATAATTCCTTCTCTAGCGAATAAACCTGATTGGTAACCTGCACTTGACTGGCTGCCTGTTCGTATAAGGGTTTAATCTCCTCGCTATTTTTTTGAGCATTGATTAAATGTTCTCGCGTAACCCTTAGCAGCGCTAATTCCGGAACATATTCCTGGAGTGCAGGTATTAAAATTTCGTCCTCTGCATCCGAAAAAACAATTATAACCTCATCTTCCCCTTTTTTAGCATCACCACTATCTATTTCCCTTTCTTCTCTAGCCGCTTTGACTTGAGACCTTGTTTGGACAGCATTCAATATTTCGACTGGCAGGAAATTATAGCCTAAATTTCCTTTTATTAGCTCGGTCGTTTTATTTCCAAGCAAATATCGACCGTGTTGATTTAAGTGATTTCCACAAATCGCTGCCTTAGTTTGCACCGTTCCAAAATATCCGGAAATTTCCACGACCGCCAAAGGTAAACAAACTAATTCTGGGCTTAACGGTTGTTTTACCCAAACATTTTCACCAGAGAAAAATGATAACATCTTTGCATCACGCGTTTTTCAAAAGTTCCCTCTCTAGTACTCTCCGGAACAGAAGCTCCTAATCTGGGGGAAGTTTTCCCAAATCTATTTTCTTTTTCTTTGACCCCTGAGTATGTCAAAATTTTATCATTTCTGCCCCACTATCCATGGGTTTCGAATTTACCTTTCGGACGTCCTCATAATTATCAAAGAGTTCTGCTATTTGAGTAGCTGATTTAAGGTTTGCCCAATTATCTAAAAAATGATCTTTCATACTAGCATTGGCGCGTTTTTTTAATTGATCTACCACCATTAGATCTTTAAGATCTTGAAAGGTATTTATTTCTAAGCCAATCAGCCACTCATCTAGATAATTCGTAATTTCAAAAGTGAAATCCTTCCAGGTGCTATCGGATTTTTCTGGTGTTGGACAAATTTTTGCCGAAAGACCTCCGGACTTAACTTGAATCTTTTAAGTAATAATTTCTTTACATAATCGTAATTTTCGGCTTGTTCCTCCGGTTCGCGAGCAATAAATTGCACGATCTCTAGGGGTAACAAACCCAATAATTGCCCCACCCACTCTTTCTTTTCTATTGACGCCCTTTTAGCCTGGCGTTCAAAGATCACTAGATATAAACTAATATCTGACTGCTTAGGATCGAAATCTGGGATCAATTTTTTTAAGTTTAAATTAGAGGTTACAGAACATGTATTTGTAGAATCGTTTGATTCATCGTTTACCCTAAATCCGGATTCTATTTTAAACCTTTCTAAATCAAATTTCAGCTGTAATTCTTTCTCTTTTAATGCCTGCTCCTTTACTAACTCTTCCAATCTCATTTTTTCAGCCCTTTCTAACTCCTCCAATCTTTTTCCGTTTGCAATGATAGTCTCATACAGATTTTTAACAAATTCCTCTTCATAACCTTCACTGTTAGTGATTGCAATTTTTATGCTAGGGACAGTCATATTTAAAGTGGCATTTATTCCTAATTCCTCAGCAAGTTGCAACATGTCTTGCTTTTTCCCTTTACCAAGGAAAGCCATTTTTTAAACAATATCAAATAAATGTCACGCTAAATTTTGCACTATTGTTACTATTCTCTATTAATACAATAACACTGGTCCCATGCATACACAGAAATACACAAAGAAAACTTAACACTAAAAATAATCAAAATCATTCAAGAGACTTAAAACGCAATAAATCTTAAGCTAAAATTGCACACAATGCTTGTGAAATACAATTACAACTCTCTAGAAACAAAATAACACTGTTCCCATGCAAGAAAAAACACTAAGTATTTCAAAATTTGTAAAGAACATTTTAACCAAAATTCCTAATACAATATGCAGTTTGCAACTCAAAAATATAACAGTACTCACCCATTTCAAGTACTCAGCTTGCTGTCAGAAGCAAATTATGTGCACTAGTGGTTTTGAACTCTTCCGTGTGAACAATGGTCCTTTTGACCAATCTTGAATCTTTCACTCTTAACAATAAGTGTGGTCAGTTTGACCAGCCTTGAATTCACTCGTGGCACGACTTCAAAGATGAATTCGATCGCAGTACGGCTTCCGAAGATCGCTTTCCCTACGGACACTCTAGCCGTTAATACTATAGATCAGTTTGATCTTCTTTGAGCAGGACGCTCTTTTCCTCCGAAGCTGAATTCAATTGCAGCACGGCTTCCGAACATCGCTTTCCTTCGGACACTGGCCGTTAACACTATAGATCAGTTTGATCTTCTTTGAGCAGGACGCTCTTTTTCTCCGAAGCTGAATTCAATTGCAGCACGGCTTCCGAAGATGTCTTTTTCTCCCTGCATTGCGGTCCGTCCGTAAAAACCCAAAATTTCCTCCTCTCACGGGTCCTGAATGCTAACTTTTTATCCCAAAGCGCTGCCACCAAAACTCTAAGCTGTAACGTTTGAAAGAATAACGGTAGCGTATTCTTGGTTAATTAAAATATGGAATTTATTTACGTCACAACTATTAAAAATTATTTACTAAATGATACATTACAGTTATTAAAGTTAATTATAGATTGTTAGAGTCTACTATTTTGGGAGAGGAGGATTCGTTGGTTACCGCTCCCGTGCAAGTTCAAAGCATCTCTCCCCCTCATCTTCCGGTCGACGAGCTAGATTCCTCGGGGGTCAAAAAGGGGTTGCGTTGCACCTGCAAGCTGCACGTGTGGGTGTCGGGTCTACAAAGAAAGCCGACTAGATGTTGATGTTTTCGAGAAGTGACGTTACAGAACCTAGTGCTGCTTCGCTCTACTTTCATATCGCAAAAAATGTAATGTAATCTGTGACTTTTACTTTGACATAATTCTGAGCATTCAGTTCTTAAACAATTTCTTTGTGGACTCGAAATATTTTTCGTATCAGGAAAGATATTTTACTTAGATATGTAGAACTGAAAGCGGAAAAGCACAGAATACATATGCAATTTTCTCTCTTCAAACAATTAAATATCTCCAGCTATGGCATTTGATAATTTACAAAAAAGCTGTAAATTTACATTTAGAGTTATCTTTCAAAATTTTTCATATAATTCCTTAACTGTCCAAATTCTCCAGATGTTTGTCACACACACAAATAAGATCTATTACAAATTTATGAAGTGCATTCAAAAATTGACAAATTTGTTGAATAGTGCTGAGTGCCACTCATAATTGTACCATGTGCCATAGGTTGCCTACCCCTACTATAGACCCATAACTCCTTCTCCAACACTACAACTTGCTTCTCCATTTTCATTCAGCACAGGAAAAAACCAATTTTTTGCTAAACAAGTTTAAGTAAAATTGAGTATTTTGACACTCTCGAACAAACTACAATGAGCAACTGAGAAATTTTGAGCCTAAGGTACGCGTTATAAGTCTCGTGCCTTGTCATACAATATTCGAAACGAATCGGAAATGTATTTCATACTTTGCCGGTTTCTCATTAGGCATTCTATAGAATACATAGACAATGTGTGAAATAAGAATCATTTCATACATTGCCGACTAGTTTTAGGCATTTTTTTTATACAATGACTAGGCATTCTATAGAATGCCGGATTTCATACTTTGCTGGTAACATATACA
The DNA here is from genome assembly GCA_019973935.1 of Trichonephila clavipes. Lineage (NCBI taxonomy): Eukaryota > Metazoa > Arthropoda > Arachnida > Araneae > Nephilidae > Trichonephila > Trichonephila clavipes. The sequence continues at coordinate 106,539 of BMAU01003032.1, read as the reverse complement.
GTGAGACTTCAAATCGACTAGGAAATAATAATAAAAAAATGCTCAGTTTTCAATAAAGATAAATGTTTTGGTTTATATCAGACATTCGGCTTTTAAGCAAAAACTAAATACTTTGTTTACATTTTTCACCATTCAAATGGGTGTGGCCCAATTTCAACGATTATTTAAAAATAGGTTTTAAGGGCTTCTAATTACCCTAGACGTTAAAGTAAGGTATTTTTAGAAATATTAAAATCTATACAATTTGAAAATGTAAAAATCTCAAATTTTCAAAAAAAACAAGATTTTAGCTCTTTAATAGAATCAGGGGCGCAGCTGCCGCCGTATCACCTGTATCAATGATATGTGGCTCCCAAGTTACAGGGGCCCTAACACGTGTAAGCAAAAGTCTTAAAATATTATCAGTAGTCTTATTAATCGCATTTCTTTTTATGCTTATAAAATTGTCTCTCGCTGACTTCAAACAGTTAAGAATTTTCAATGAACTTTACATCTGTTCCCAGAGTTAGAAACCTTTAAAAATGCAGGTATCGTTTTACTCAAAATAATAAGATAACTCGTATAAAACGGACCTGTGGTCGAGTGGTAGTGTGTCGCGCTTCCACGCACAGGTCTGGGTTCTATTCCCCGGCTGGGCAAGGTTGACTCAACCTTTCATCCCTACTGAAGTGAGTCGATAAATGAGTACCAAGCTTGCTTGGGGATTTAAACACTGAGGGTCTGAGGGTAAACTGATCGAGGCATCTTCTCATGCACCTCAGCGCCCAATGGTCACGTATACTGGGATGGGCACAGTAGGCCCGGCCCTCATGGGGAGTTGCGCCACTGAGTTTGAGTTTATGAGAAGAGAAGGGGTGGTGTGGACTCGAAAAGTAATCTAAAGAAAATCCTTATCATAGATGTTAGAAAGATCGCGCGCGTTTGAAGAAAAATACAGATAACATTTAGAATGGGGAAATCCCATTCGAAATGTCATTTACTTGTAAATGGCAAAATCTCTTCGTCCGTTGGTTTATTGATTGATGATAAACGTCGCACTTAGAAGTTACACCTAGGCTTGTTGGAAATTTGTTCAGAGGTGCATTCATGGCCATCAAGGGCGTTAAAGCTGTTTCTCTCAAATTCTGAAAAAGCACGAGAAGTCCTTTGTCACCCACCAAGTCTCTAGTTAATTGTCCATTATGATAGCTGCCCTATGGGGAGCAATTCTATCAGAAACACGACTCTTTCCATAAGTAGTCATTCTAATAGCCTGCAAATAGATAAAAGGTTTTAAATTTTGTTTCAATTCAATCTGTATATGCCATTGATTACATTGCGATTCTTAGCGCAGTAAACTGTTGAAAATATGAACGAAAATAAGAGATTGCATACCCCAGTGGTGCTTTTAAACGCAAAATTAAGAAAAGTAAAGAAAATATTGCAAAGAAATTTAAAAAAAAAAAATTCCAACAATATCATAAAGTCTAATGCATTTGGATTGTAATGGTAAGGGTTTTTTTATTTCTTTATTTCCTTAAACTGTATAATAGAGTTTATATAGGGCGAACCAAAAAACCCTTGCCCTGATTATAAAAATTCTTTACAAAATAACCATATAATATAATAATTTAACTTTTGTATATTGAATTGATCAGTTTTATTAGTGTGTGTGTGTGCAATATATGGCGCGAATGCTCCTGCAAGAGAAACTAGTCGGAGGATTTGACCCCAGTTTTTGCCGAAATGGCATCGATTCAAGAGAAAGCCCAAAGTGTACTTGGGTTTCACACAAAACGAAATCGCCCATTGATATTCAGCGTAAATTTTGACGTTGTAACGGAATTAAATTTTCTGGTGCTAAATCAATAAAGTGATGGCATGGAATGTTTAAAAAAATAGGCAGCGTTGAGGATCTTCCTAGAAGTGGCAGATCTAGTGTAAGTGAAGCAACTGTTGAACACGTTCGGTAATCGTTTCAACGGAGTCCCAAATCAATTGTGAAGCTTGAATGTCGCAAAAAAGTTTGGTAAAAATTTTTGATAAAATGCTTTAATGGTATGCTTATAAAGTGCAAGATATGTTACCGGTATACCTCTGGGAACTGGAATACCACTTAGACGTTTTCCGAGATACCAAGAGGGCCCACGTTAAAAGTTACCGAGGTAAGGTAAATGATATGATAAAAAATTCATAATACAGTGTGGGTGATCGGTTAACGAACATAATCCGTTCCAAGACTATGTTCGCTATCCGAATTGTTCGTTAACCGATCATCGATTCACCATAGACTTCTATGGGAAATCGATTAATTCGTTCTGGAGACCCTAAAAATTAAATTTTAAAAAATGTATAATTTCTTAGTAAGTTTTAAAAAAAATAATACATGCATATAGTCTTGCATATTAATCAGTCCTTTTCATTTTTTGCTTATGGGGCGTTGAAGAACATGTCCAATGTCGATTGTTTTTCTCTCTTTTTCAGGATTTTCCGGAAGTAATTAATAGCATTGTTGTTGTAAAGAACCCCAACCCTATTGACATCAACTTGGTTTGGGTGCCATTCTAAGACCATTGCTCTGACATCCACCCACTTTTTCAAAAGATCTTTAATGGCAGATGTCGGCATTGGTCGTCTTTCGTCTTCCTCTTGTTCAGAAGGAGACACATTTCGCTGTGTTTCTTGGTGTTCTTCATTCAAAATTTCTTGGAGTTCTGTCGTCAGTTCATCTTCACGTCCCATTACGAGTTCTTCTATGTCATGCTCGTTCACCTCCAATTCCAGATCTCTAGCAGTTGTCAAAATTCCATCCATAATTTCAGGGGTGTATCCCTGATCACCTCCGAATATGTGTTCGTTGCCCAAACATAAAAAATCTTTCTTGAAAGTGTTCGTTATCCGAACACAAAATTCTTTCGTGAAAGTGTTCGCTAACCGATCTGTTCGTTAACCGATCACCCACTGTACATCGAAAAAAAAAACATCTGCTTCATTTTAATAGTTTGATAACAATGAATATTTATAATCAGAATAAGACTTTGGGTTCACTCTATACATCTGACTTTGTTTTTACACGGTTAATACGTTACATGAAACATCGGGAAAAAAAGATACCGCAAAATATATACTATATATTTGTATAAGAAAAAGGGAGGTTCTTTTAAGTTATGCAATATGAAAGTAAGAACATGTTAAAAATTACAAACATGTATCATGAATTTTAAACTCATGCATGTTTCAGTAAATCATTAAATGTGTATGAGAAACACATGCACATTGCCTCGGCATAGGACAAAAAAAGAAAATTTGAAATATATTAAATTATTCACCACTTACTTGCGTATATATAACTCATTTACTAAAGCCGAAAAGAGTAGAAATTGCTATTTTTAGTATAAAGACCTATCATGTATGATATGCTGAAGTCCAATAAAAGTTCTCAACCCGAAATAACGTTTTGAGAAGTTGGACTGCCTTCAGAAATATATTGCGGCTTTAGCTTTTTTTTAAAAATTTGCATAACTGTGTTTCAGTTTTGCAAGTATACTTTTTATAATTTTAAATACCAAACTTAACAAATATTCATTTCATTATGTGTCTGTTTTAGTTTACATTTTGATCAATATTTAAAAAACTATTTGTTATTAAGATTTGTACAAATTTGACCTCAGAAAATGAACTACTAGTAAATATCTGAATTTCGTTCTCATTTTCAGTGAGCAATCTCACAACGACCCTAAACCGCACTAGAGTAAATGAATCGAAAAGGAAAACAATGGTGTTATTTTAAAACTGCAAAAAAAAAAAGTTCCATGTAAAATAAAAATAAAGTTGGAGTATTTCTATATTTTATTCCTCGAAATCTACACTGCTAAAAAAAATTAGGGGAATATATGGGTTTAGTGAAGTTACTCAAACATTTCTTCTGATAATTAACTTGGAACCAAAAATTCGTAGTCTAAGGTGTAGTAGAAAATAGAAGAAAACGTTCATGACCTCAAAAATCAGAAAAAGGACGTAAGTACAGAAACTTGTTTTTCGTTGTCTTAGTGGTGAAATTCAACCTTTCGGTTGTTGTTTTGAGAAAAAGTGACTCTGAAAAATATCACGACAACGCGATCTACCAGAATTCATGAATTGAAGTATTATCTAGAGACAGGTATCCGGTTAACCACTACGAACTGTAGCAATGGTTAAAAGAGTGGCAAGAAATCTCATTGCAAGATTGTAAAATCCTAATAATTCTGGCATGTTCAACGTCGGCCAGGACAAGGTTGTCCACGTGATACCACAGCAAATAATGACCAATATAACCTGGTGCTCTGCAACCAATGCAACTTGGATTCAAAGAAACAATTTCAAGCCAAACAAACCGAAACGGGAAACATGTAGATAGTCTGTATGCACGAAGGCCAAAGATGTGTAATCCGTTGACCACAAGACACCATGCGCCCGAGGAAAATGGACTGCTGAATATCAAGACTGGATACAGAGTGGAGTCGAGTGCTGTTTACGGACGAGTCCTTATTCACTTTAGAGTATAACATCAGACGTGTTTTGGAATGTTGAGAAAGGTGCACTCGAAATAACCCTATATTCTTTCAGGAAGGATCACAGAAAAGACGAGATGGTTTGGGCTGGAATCGGCATAAAAGGACGCATTGACCTGAATATCATTTTGACAGGCAATTTAATGGCTCGAAGGTATGCAGACGAGATCCTCAGACTCCATGTCATACCTCATGCTGCAACCATTGGTGATTCCTTACTTTTAATGTAGAATAATGCCATATATCATACAGCTCGTTTTGTGGTGAACTTTTTTGTAGCTGAAACAATACAGCGTATAGAGATGGCCTACATATTTTTCTGATTGAGCATGTTTGGAACACACTAAGACACGTTGCTGCAAGACCATGGCTTCCTGTACTTGTCCAAGACTTGGAGGTTGCACTTCAAGAGTAGAACAGTACTCCCCAAAGTATCATCCATAACCTCATCACATACATGCTAAACAGGTGAGCAACAGTCTTGGCAGTCCAGGGGGACCACACGCCATATTAAACACCTTGTATCATTTCTAAACTATCGTCATTTACATGTAGCCAAATCATATGTTCTTTAAACCATTCCAAGGGATTCAAGTTTTCATACAATTGTTTTTTGCTTCTATTTTTCCTGTATTGCATTTGGTTACACCTGTATTCTCCATTTTATACCCATGCATGGCTATTGAGCAACAGTTTCTTCAATTTTTTTTCTTGCTCTCCTGTTTTTTAAGCACTATTTGTTGTTGTGGAAATGATTGTGTAGTGTGTTTTAATGATTTTATTTAAAAAAATTAGTATTATAAACAAAAGAAGTGCTTACATTTCTTAAATTACTTGAGTTATTTCCAGTCTTGCTTAATAACAGAAATTTCTCCCAGGGAGGATCTAAATAGAGAATTTGTGTTCAAATACTTTGATAAAGTCCATAAGGAAAATAGTAGAAAATTTAAGATATAATACTCGTTGTGTATAATTTGTCTATAATAGGGTGGTACATTGTTACATGTAAGAGGCTTATCAAAACCTCTATGCTTAATTTTCATTAAAAGCACTCAAATTATATTTGCTTTGTTTACTATTTGTGTCCAAATCGTCTTATGGTGTCAATTAACAAATAACAAAACAAAAAATAATTTAACAGAAATAGTAATTACAATATACTTGTGTATATTAGGACTTTCATATTCAGCCGTGCCAGTTATGAATCCTTCCAATCACAAACTGAAAGAAGTTTTTCTAAGCTAAACATTATTGAAAATTATCTTAGAACTTCCATAGGAAAAGACTGGCTATCAGACTTAGCAATACTGTCAATAGAAACAGAAGAACTTTAAAATTTGAAATCTTTTTCCATCATGGATATTATAATAAACACATTTGCTGGGAAGAAAATTTTGTGAAAGGTATTCATTATTAAACAACTACGTTAATTCTTAAGTAATAAAGTATGTCTGTACACACTTATTTTAATACTTTCAATGTTTTATTAATGTTAATATTTTTATTTTTTTTTTTAAAAAAAGGCACCAAGGAATTTTGATAAGAGGGCCCACTTAGTAATAGCTACGCCAGTGAATTAAATGCAACAATCACATATATTATTTCGAAAATTTTTAATTTTAACAAAATAAATGTTTTGCAAACAATAAATACAAATAAGTTTTTTACTGTTTTAATACTAACATCATGTAAAGTTATGTAAATACAAATAAAATTTATTTCAAATCATAAAATAGAAGGCATTATTTATTTAATAAGAGAATTCCATTTTTCACTGATTTGATGAACTCAAGACAATTGACACATCACTGTTGATTCTTAAAAAAATATCATTTATATATATTATTTGATAGAATTGTCTGAATAAAATTTTATGCCAATCCATGAAGAATGTCATATTTCCTTAAATCCACAGCAAATTAAAAATGTAATTAAATAATATTATTTTCAATACACTAACAACAAAGAACATTTTAGGTAGAAAAAAAAATTCTCCTTCAATTCATTTTTTCTAATTTTTTTTTAAATCAGGCAATTTGTTATTCTGGAAAAGTTTTATTAAAAATATAGAAGTCCTGTTTGTATCACATGAAAAAGTGCATTAAAATGGAGTATATTCTTACTAGTATATTATTTATATCTTTTGTAGGTCATTATAAATAAAAGTGGTAAATATGTATGACAGCAATTTAAAAATATTTTCAAAACATATTGATCAGAAACTAATAGGCTTTCAAATTAATAATTTGAATTTAAGTAATTTGGTACTTATTGGATTCCTACTCTTTCTTAAAATAATATTTTTTTTCAAAATATACAATTTTATGTCATAAAATAACATTTAAGTACAAATTTTACTATATTATAAGAAAACCATTTACAAATATTCACATTAAATTTTGATGCATCAAAAATATGTACAATTTATATGTGCCTTATAAATGTTTAGAAAATAAGAGTTACTCAAAAAAATTGTAACTTTTAATGCAAAAAAATATTTTTTGTATATATATAAGGTTATAAGCAAAATTAAATTATATTGTATCTTGTTAATATTTTGATATATATTTTTTAAAAAAAACTGTTTTATTTTATAACTTCAAATATTTCTTCAAAAGTTCTGTTTGTTGCAATTATCTTAAAATGAAGTAAAGATTTCATTATACCAAAAACGATAATTAATTAATTCATCCAAAAGGGTTAATATGTATGAAAAATACAAAAAAAAAACTGTTATACTTTCTTCACATAATATATATATATATACACTTGGTTCTTTTTTATGCGGTAGATGCGTTCAGGGAAATCCGCATAAAAAAAAAAACAAAAAGACATACATTTATATGCAAAATGATGGATACGTTCCATTTATTCAAAAAATCGCATAAAACCCAAATAATGTTTTAAAATGCACCAGAAATCGCATAAAAAAAAAAGATTTATAAATAATAAGATTTATTTTTTTTCCATCATATTTTAATAAATGGCACATATGTATGTTAAAAACAAAAAACAAAACTTAATATGTAACAAAAACAAAACTTCATTTAAAATCATATTAAGAATGTTTTCATCATTATTCGCTGTCTGATAATGTGCGAACCCGTTTGTGGATTGGTGCAAGATCACTTTCATCACTTGAAGATAAAATTACGTCATCAGATCTACATGGTAATGCTTCTTCAGGAACTTCAGTGATTTTTTTTTTTCTTTGACAAGGTAGTCAGTAATCAAACTCTGTGATGGCACTAGTTCTTTGTAGAGTTCTCTGTAGCCAGACATACAAAATTTCAGATCACGTTGGAATTTTAAGGCGCGTTCTACATCATTATCATTTTGAATAAAAAAATTTGCCAATTTACCGGAAAGTTGAAGGCCTTCCCGAAGTAATTTTTCGTCAGTGGAGTAACATCTTCTTCCGGTTCGCTATCTACTGTTTCCAAATCTTTAGTAATATCTACCATACTTTCCAAAATATCATCATCATTTAGGGCTTAGATCCACAAGCAATTCTTCTATATCATGCTCGCCAAAATCATCAAAACCTTCCCCACCTATTTCCTTAGCAATTGAAATAATTTCTGATGTTACTATTGCTCTATTTGATTCGTTTCCTTTTGATACGCATTCAGGCCAAGCAGCTTTCAACATACATTTAAAGTTTGTGATTTTATTTCGGCAATTGCTAATGCAACATGATTTACACAGTTCAAGATATTAAATTGTTTCCAAGCTTCAGTAACTGTTATTGTTTCGGATTCCAGTTTATCGAAAATGAATTGGAAAGTGAATTTTACATAATATTTTTTAAATGTTGAAATAATTCCCTGATCTAATGGTTGAATTAGGCTCGTTGTGTTTGGAGGGAAAAAAGCTACCTTTATATTTGGATGTTCTAAGATTGGAGGACCTGGCGCATTGTCAAGAATTAATAAGATCTTAAATTCGAGACCCATCTCATTCATATAATTTTCAACTTCGGGTACGAAGCATTTATTGAACCATTCAGTGAAAATAGCCGTTGTTACCCAGGCCTTCTTGTTAGCCATCCAATGTACGGGCAGTGTATTTAAGTCTTTTCCTTTTAATGCACGTGGTTTTAAAGATCGATTTACAAGCAGCGGTTTTAACATTCGATCGCCAGATGCATTGCTGCACAGCAATAAAGTAACTCGATCTTTAGCAGCTTTAAAACCACTGGCAGTTTTTTTTTGCAATGTAAGTACGGGTTGGCATTTTTTTCCAAAACAATCCTGTTTCATCAGCATTGAAGACTTGATGAGCGCAATATTCTCCATCTTTAATAATTTTAGCTAACTTTTCAGGATATTTTCTAGCAGCTTCTTCATCTGCAGAAGCCACCTCACCTTTTATTTTTAGATTATGAAAAGAATGTCTTTTTATAAAACCAGTTAACCACCCTGTGCTGGCAGAGAATTGTGGATTACTTTCACGTGAAGATGTAGATGGCTCTGATTCTTTTAACTCCTTGTAAAATTTAAGGGCTTTCATCTTGATTAAATGTCCATCTAACGGAATTCTTTTTTGAGTTAAATCTTCAATCCAAATTACGAGAGCCTTTTCAGTTTTTTCTATTAAAGTGTCTCTTGAATATGATGAAATTTTAGAACTCAAATTTGTACCAGATCTGACTGATTTTCTTATTGCCGCTTCATTTTTTTTTTTTTTTTTTATTGCTCTTATAGTAGATTCGCCTAAATGAAAACGTTTACTTACTGCTGTTGATCTTTCTCCTTTCGCCAAGCAATCGAGAATTTTAATTTTGGTTTCTAGCGAAATTGCACTTCTTTTTTGTTTTTTAATAGTCACACATTTTCTTTAAGAGGACTAAAAAATTATAGAGAAAACTTAATGTACAATTACGCACTAAAAAAAATCAAAAAAAACTTACAATTCACTTGAGTAAATTTATCTTCCGGTTTTCGGTAGTAACCTTTTTTCACAAAGTTTTGTTTTCTAATAAAGGAGAAATTCTTTCGTTGTATTGATTGCGTAATAGTAGAGTTGTAGTTGTTATTCTTATTCGTTTTCAGAAAAAGTGAATCACCAAAAAGAATTAAATATGAATAAAAAATTTTTTTTTCTTGCCATAAAAAAACCGCATAACTCTAAAATCGCATAAAAAAAAAAAAAACGCATAAAAAGAGAACCAAGTGTATATATTCTTAAGATGTTTTAGGATTTATTAGTCTTCTTTTTAATTTATTTACTGCTATATATATATATATATTAATTAAAGACAATTTTCAAATAACAAAATTTTATTCATCTTCTATCATGTTTACAAGAATAAAAATATTAATAGAATAAAAAGATATAAATTAAGTAGGAAAATGCTTTTGTAAATCAAAGCATCCATATAATACTCTATATAGTATTCAATGTATCAAAAAAATAAATATGAAAGAATGCATAAATAATATAACTTCATAATTAAACTCAAAAAGATCATAATATACAACAAATCTGAAATACATGTAACAATATTTATATGTAAAACAACAGTCTTTATGAACAAAGACATTTAGATCTTAATATATAAAATGTTGGAATGACACATTCAACACAAGTAAAAAAATATAACAAAATGTTCAACATTTCTTAAAATAATTTATCTAATGCTCATTTCTAACATCTATTTTTAAACACCAAGAATATATTTAAGTGAATAAATAAAAGTAACATTGCACCATCGAGATATAATTCTATTGATATTGAAACTGTAACATCATGTGAATGAATTACCACTACAGAAGCGCTGGACAATAGTTGCACTCTAAGTGGAATTTATCAAATATCCAGATAAAACTGGAGTTCAGTTTTATGGGTTTCATAGACTTGAAATAGTTAAGTCTTCTTTAATAATCTTATAATGAATCAAAAGGTCAAGCTAGAAATATCCAATAACTATTGAAGGGCATATGTAAAATGGTTATTTAGAATCCAAAATACATATTGAGAAAAGACAAGATTGTACGGCTGGTTTTTTTTAATGTCTAAACAGGCAATCCTGCCAAGTATTTCATCATTAAATATAATTATTACTATCACAAAATATTGCATTTGAAATACATATAATTTTAATAGAAAATACTTAATTTGAAAACACTGTGATGTCCATATCTGATCAAAACAAAATCCAAGTGTTTAAATCAAACAGTTGTCCTCTATATTTAGGATGTACATTAAAATATGCATAATTTTTTTCATTCAAGATTTTCTGTATTTTTTTATAATGTAGAATATAATATCATTGATTCCTTTCAGAAGCAATAAATGTATAATTTTTTGAAGCTACATGTTTTTTTTAAAAAACTTTTGTTATGCTAAAAATTGTAAACAAATGCTTTGAAAAGATATTAAAGGTTAAAAAAAACTGATTAGGAATTAAAGTCAATTTTACTTTAAAAAAATGACTAGATAGGTATCGAATAAGTGAAAAAATTATATAAATTAAATATGTACAAATTATAACTAAACACAGGAGTAAATATTTAAAAGTGACATACATAGACACACAAAAAAACATGCTTAATTTTAAGACTCAATATTGTTTTAAATTGGGATCATAAACACTATCATGTACAAAATACAAAGCACAAAAGGAATTATTTCAATTTTTTCTTTTATTAATAAATTTTTTTTAAAATTTCAATTGGGCTTTAAGTAATGTTCAAATACAATTATAAACCACAATGATATCTAAAAATGTTTGATATAAAACAAATAAATTTTTTTCTTGAATTCTTACACTGTAATAATACTAACAAGACTGTCAAAAATATAAACATCGATACAGTATAAGACTAGGATTAACATATTTTTTTGTCACAATTTTATAACATCCTTAAAAATTTGCCTTACTTTTTCTGAATTTCAGCATTATAAAACAACTGAAATATTTTGCTAATATATGAAATTCATTTATCATGGGATGTGAGGCAGATTCATATAAAATACATTAATTATATATTCTTCATAATTTTCAGTTTTGAATTATTACGGATATACGAATACTCCTTAAATATATAAACACCAAAAACTAATCCTTAAAATATTTTCATACCGCAGTTTAGTTCATTGAAAACAATCTTCATATAAAGTATTAGAATTTTGAATATGATGTAAAAAAAATTAAGTAAATTTAAGTGCAAAATAAAGACCTTTTTATAAAAAAAACTTAGCTCAAAACAGAACAGCTATAAATTAGCATGATAAAGTTAACAAACTTTAAAAATATTTTGAGATTCTAAGAAAATTAGTATAATTTTTTCTATATTTAAAAAATAATCAAAAAATTGTCCAAAAATATAAAAAAAAATTAAAAACAGTTATTTAATGCAATATTTTCAGAGAAACAGGTTAAAAATCAAACATTTTCATCACAAAAACAAACCAGAAAGAAAAGCATTTTACTTCCAGAAACTGTCATTTTTCCTAGTTATTCCACACAAACAACAAATTCTTGTTAAAATATACATGACAGAAAATATTCAATCACATTACATACAAGTATAATGCTTAAAAGTGCAACATGATTTTCTTAACACATCAAATGACGATTCCTTCTTGTTATGAAAAATAAATTAGATAATATGCAAAATATAAATATTAATGAAAAAGGGGAAAAAACGAATTCAAAAGAAAAATAGCTGTTTTAACCGAATTCTTTAACCTTATATTTTGTTAGAAATATAAAATCTTTCCTTTATTTAAGAAGTAAATAAACCAATAAAATAGGCTTTGTATAAATCAAATACATTAGTCACACTCACTGATGTAAGATCAGAAATCAATTAAAAGTAACATAATTAATAAAATCATTAATTTTAAAATTATTTAAACAATAAGTATTAACAATGATATGATTAGTTACCCTTCACATGATCTTAAACTAAAACAATTATTTCGTACTCATCTTTTTGTAAATAAAACTAAAACTTGAGAAGTAAATATTCACATGTACTCTAGAATTTGAGCAAAATAATCAATATTTTGCTGAATAAAATATTTTATCTAATAAAGCGATGTGCAATATATTATGATTCTGATCCAAGAAAAAATGATAACTTAACATAAATCTGGATTTTCTGAAATGGTCTTTTTAATGCGAAGTAAAATATTTGTGTACCAGGAATCCAAACGAGATATGGAATCATACTCTTTGACAGCATCAGTAAATCCATCTACATCTTGTTCTTCTAATTTTTCAAGAAGGGTCTGAAAAAGCATATATAATTATATATAGCAGATAAAAAGTTTTCTTATTAATATACAATTCAGAGAATGTGTCTTACACTATATTATACATTGAATAGAATTATATACTATTCAATGCATAAATAAATCCTCTTGCATACTATTGTTGTTGTTCATAAAAATCAATAAAGAAATGAGCAAAGACAAAACATTCAAAGTAAAACTGTAAATTATTAATAAAATAGAGCACATGATGCAATTTTTTAAAAAGAAATTAAAATTGATATTACTATAAAATATTGATTTTACTTCAATGAATTTTTATATGATCAAAATATTAATATTATAATACTTTTTAAATTAGTACTTGTGTATTATACCAACTAATTTTGTCTAATCAAAAACCATCATTTGCACAAATATGCAGCTAATTGTGAAAATCTATTTCATTGCATGTTCAAACACAACTATCTTGTTCGCACATGCTCCAAAATTATTTTCTTTTGTAGGCTATACTGCTAATGTTGAATAACTTATAAATCCACCACAAGACAACAAATACATTACAATTAAAGACAGGCTCATTCTTGCAGTAGAAATTAAATAATAGCATCACTTCCTTATCGTCTATCAGTATTGCATGCTATCATGCTAATATTCCAACACTAATTGTAGTGCAAAATTAGGATAAAGGTATTCCAAAGAAAATTTTAATGAATATTGGTTCATCATGACCAACGTTCATTAATAATAAAATTAAAAGTCACAGCTTTGAACATTTTATAGAAACTAAATGTGCTCATGTTACTGCTAGAGCTATAAGATTCTTATTCAAAAAAATTAAATTAAAAAATCAATTTGATTTTATACAGCAAAAAGTCTTTGTAGACCTTTAAAAATTCATTGGAGCAATCCTCTGCATCTCATTTTAAGAAAATCAAGTGCTTCAGCGATTACAGGAAACTTGACAATACTACCTTCCAGATCAGCATTTATTTCACATAGAAAGAAGATTTTTACATCCATAGACTTAATTTGAGTTTATCAACAAATTTTAGTACACTAAGTCGACATTCCATTTAAGTTTAAATTTTCCTTTCACGATGTCTGATTTATGCAACATGGTACAAACCTTTTAATGATTCATGAATATGGTGTTATCAGGATTATGCTTTACATTTCACTGTTTAGACAACATTATGATTGCTTCTCCAGAAGAAAAGTAATATCACGAGAACTTACACATAATTTGTAATAGATTCAATTACTACTATTTATTGAAAAAAGTGCTTTAATTTTTCTAAAATTAAATATCTGGGATATGAAATTTCAATTGAAGAAATGAGAGCTCTTTCAAAGAAAGTTGATAACAAATAGTACCAGAACTCATGTCATCCACCAATTAAAGCAGATTCTTAGGAATGATTAATGTTTATTACTGTTTCATTCCAAACATGAGCAGCTTCTTACCTTATTACTTAACAGAAATAAGTAAACACAGCAAAAATTCATTTAATGTAGGCTGAAGATTCTTGTAACACACATTTAGACACCTCAAAGATGTTCTTTGTCAAGCTGCTATGTTTTGTCTATTCCTCAAATAATGCTACTATATCTCTCATATGCGAGGTGCACATGTTTCAAACATGTGTATCAAACATCAAATTAAACCCAAAAAGAAACAGCCATTAAGCATCCCACTTTGCTTTTTAGATACATAAAAATACAATATCTATATGAACAAGAACTTTTGTCTATCTGCCATACAATAAAGCATTTTAAGATATATATTAGAAGGAAGATTTTTCATGGTTTAAACAGATTATAAATCTGTTATTTCAGTCTTTCTGCAAAATTTAGACAAGTGAGATACATCACTCAATTTTCAATTAATAAATACTCAATAGGTCAGGGCAGAAGAAAATGTAACAGCAAATGCTATTCAGAATTAATACCATTTCCACACCATATCCAAGAGAATATGCAACTGTAGTCAAATTTCAAGCTGACAACTTAATGATGAAAAATAACTAAGCCTGAAAATGATTCAAATTCTCAATCCAAACACTGCAAAATCAATATTGCAATGTTTTCACTGCCTATAAATTCCTCCAAATTTTAGTTGACAGATATTTCCATCTATTTATACCCTCCCACATTAGAAATACAAGGAAATTAATCATGAAAAGATTCACAAGGCCAAATATCAATAAAGACTTTCAATTATAATATGATGTATGTCTGGAATATCAATGATCTTAAGTTCAAAGACATGTGAAACCATAGTTCTAAATGAATTTTAAGTTCCTCCTAAACATTTTCAACATCTATATTGTTATACACTTAACTGTGTCCCAAGGCTTTAGATATTTGTTAACAATGGTTGATCGTTTTTCCAGATGGGTTAAAGTACTACCTATAGCAGATCTATTTGCAAAAGGCATAAAGTAAACCTGGTTATGTTGTTTTGAACTGTATCATAGTATAACATCTGACAGCTTTAAAATCAACTTTTCTTATCTTTGAACAAATATTTTGGCTTTCAAACTACTAAAACTACACCCACAATTGAATGGATGAATTAAATGGCAGCTCAACATGGTAAAAGCTAGTCTGAAGTGCCGTCTATCTTAGTTTCACAGCAACTTTTGAAATTACTCACATTCTTTCCTGTACAATCAGTTCAGTTTTATCTTTACCCTACCTAATACTGAACACCAAAATACATCAAGGCTGAAACAATGTTTTATCCTAAATGACAGTATGGAGCAGCCCTTGGAAACCTTCCTGTGCAGGAATGATGCAGGCTCACTACTCCAATGTAAACCTCAGTCGAATATAAACCTCTGCAGGTAATCATGCTTGTGAATGATTTTTAAGCTACTACAGAGTTTATAAAGTGTCAGGTCCTAATTTATAAGACTATGTCTCCTAGTTGTTTTTAGTGGGAGGAGAGAGTGAGCACACCTCCTGTATTATTTCTAAAAAAATAAAATTATATAAATGTTCTTTTTTTCCTCTTTTACAAAGTTCAAGTTCTCTACTTCTTGTTTCAATGGTTAAAAGCAATGATGTTTAAAAATTCTATATAGAGGCCCTGGGCCTCAATAAAAAAGTAGGCCTTACTGCAACTCTTAAGTAGACAGTATACAACAAGGGTGGCCAATATGTTAAATGCAAAGCCAATTTTAGTAAATTGTAAAGCTAATTTTTAGAATGGGCACTGAACAGACTGCATGGAAAAAAAAATACCTTCTCCCAATGCCAATGAAAACAAGTTGATCACAACATACTTAAAGAATGACCAGTTTACCTACTATACAAAAAAGTTGGCCACCCTGGTATAAAACATTTGTCAAATAATCATATAAATGGTAACCTACAACAAATAATGAGGGAGACTCACAATCTCTCAAATCTAGGCACAAACCAACTAAAACAACCGACTCCTTTTGACTAAATGAGTAATGACACTGTATGGTGGTAGGGTTAAGCCTGGATGCAGATGACAGACATGACATAATAATGTTGTCTTGCAACTATTGCCAGTTGGAATACTGTTTAAAATTTACTGTTTTTGGAGAACATACATGGGAATAACATTTGACGATAAAAATTCAGGTCATGATCTTATTGAGGCCAAGTCTGGACCCAAACTGGAAATCATTACAGGGAATGTCTTCCCTTGGTGACATTTCATTGCTTTACAATTAACTAACATTTCCACTGAATCTCAAACTTAATCAATGTAATGCAAAAGAAATAGTCTTAAGACAGCCAAATGTTTTAAATGTACATGCAAATACAAGTAAATGTTTTCAATTCATGATTGTAAAGGAAAACAAATAGAAAGAGGAAGGGAAACAATTCTTCAGTAGACATAAGCACTTTTAATACATAGGGGAGAAATCTGAAAAATCGCAACCATCTAGGCAAAGAACTATGGTTTGCTGTGACTCATGGTTTATATAATATATCATGCATATTTATATTAACACAGGAAACAAAAAAATTATACACATGCTTCACTCCACAAGTTAAATATATTAGAAATAATGCATAAATCATTAAAATTAATTATATAAAAATAAATAAATATTATTGTAATAAATGGCTTTCAACAAAAATAAATACAATAATTTTTATCAACAATATACTTTCTTTTGATTGGTATGAATAGATAAATCCTATGCCTCTAATAAAAAGAAACTGGACGTAAAAATTACGAGTTACGTGATCACAATACTTATTAGTAATTCACAAACATATCTTTTTCTTCTCTTTGACACAAAACCTAGTTAAATTATCACAGATCCTAATATGTTTTAGATTAATAAGATTCCAAAGAAGTGCCATTCTTTAAACAAATTCATAAAAAAACCAGAATTTATTCACAAAAAGTTAGCCTGTTAACCTAAATTCTCCACATCAAACACAAATACGTCAAATTCACTTATTTTTATCTAATGCATATATAGCCTATCATTATCAATCACACCATAATTAATTATCCTCTTTATTGCACTTCCCTAGAAAAAGAAGAGAAATTTTATTAACAGAAAAAAAACAAGTTCACTGTCAAATTTTACTTTAAAATGCTAGGTCAAAATTTTGCTCCCTTTCTTTCAAATATAACACAAGTCGGTTAAAATACTCACCAACACAAATTTACATTCTCGTGAATCATGGAATGAAGGACATATTTCTTCATATTTTTTAATTGCATGCTAAAATATACAAAATATAAATGCAGCACACCAACAGTTTTAAATAATGTTTAACAAATATATTTTCATGATACAATAAAAAAAGCACACAATTTTGATGTACTTTTCAACAGTAAATTATAAATGAATACTTTTAGTTTCTCATATCTTTAATAATTAAATTTATTGCCACACAATTACATAGTTACTTTAAAAATCTCTAGAACAGATTAATCCTTGTTGGTTTCACTACGTATTTATTAATCTCAGTATTTGATAATGTTAAGTTATATTATTATCAAACATTTAGCAAAAAAAAAAAGGAAATATTTTTTAAAAAATCTACAGGATGAATAAATTTCAGTCTATTCAATTTTTAAAAAATTACAAAATTAAAAACCATATATAACACATTTTATTAATTTTTATGGGTGCTAGTTTGATATCGGAGGTAATAGCGCCGAGTTGTTGTTTATGTTCGTCAAGAAGGGCGATAACATTACAATATGGTTACCTTAATATTTTTATCGTCTGTCGATGTGGTTGCCATGGGGATAACGTATATTAGAAATAACTTTTACTGGTTTTTTCCCGATGTAACCCTTTTAATTTCAGACGATTTTAAATACAAATTTCTAATTTCTGTAAAAAGTGAACCATTTTTAGTGTAATTTTTCTAGTGTTTGCGTCTTTTGTATAATTCTATGCTATTTTCGAATATGGATATTTTTAAAATGAGTGAGTACCAGAATACTTTTTTTCTTAGAAGAATAAGTGTTGAGCTTTTAATTATCACTATAAATCGTTTACTTTCATTTTATTTTACGTTTTAAATGTTTTTTTTACATTCTTTGTTCGACGCAATTCATTGAAGGAACTTGCAGCGCAAGTTTCATATTGCAAGCTTTCACTACTTTGTAATTAGAATTCTTAATTAATTTTAACATACATTATGTAATTTTAATTCATAATTTAATACAAAAATGCAATTATTACTTTTTTAATAATCATTTAATATTTGTTATTTATAACTGCTTTTTTAAACATTTTTTTATAAATATTATTACAAATTTTCTTATTTATTTATAATTAATATTATTTATTTATAACTACTACTGTTATTCATTTATAATTATCATGTTATTTATAACTATTTTTGTTGTTTAATTAAAGCTATTATGTTATTTATTTATAATTATGTAATCCACGTAATCTTATGCGTTATTTTTATATTTTTACAATTTGCCGATTATTCTTTTTTAAAATTCCTATTAAATTTTATTATATGATTATTATTTCTGATAACTGTTATTAAATTGCGCTATGTGAATATTACATATAATTACGATAAAATAATATAAGATTATTATATGCTGCTTATAATACTATTCTTAGTACATGTTAATTTTTATTACCGTATTTTCCTGTATATAATTCGCGGATTATGTGTTAAAAAAGTTTCAAATTTCGTTGTGCGTATTATACGCCGCCGCAGATTATCTGAGAAAAAACATTCTCCATCAGAAAAGCGAACAATAAAGTTTCGGAAGAAATGCCATTTATGTTTTATAAAATAAATAATAGATGGTGCTTTCATGACTCGGATGACATATTTCAGCAATAACTAGTTTTTGTCCAATTACATTCAAAAACGAATTCGATTCCTCGGAAGGAAAAAATAGTTATTAGTCGCTGGTGCCATTTCCAATTTTCTCTCTCTTGACTAGAGCTAGTAAGTCCTTCGAAAGTTTTCATCAAGTTGAAGCGAAAGTGTTAAGTTACACAACAAACTTAAAAGGCTACCAAAATCGGGAAGCTGCAAGGTTTTTCAATGTTGACGAATTGAATATTCGTTTGTGGAGAAAAAACAAGACAAACTTCAAAAATTGTGATTGACGTTAAAGTGCCGATCATTTTGGTAAACCTCACTGGCCAGAATTAGAGGAAGAAATAAATAAAAGGATTTTAAAAGAAAGAGACAGTGGGGAAGCAGTCTCGATCTAAATTTTTTTGCTGTTAACTTGCTAAATTAAAAAAAGAAAGATTTTTTCTGCATGGAATGTTTTGTTTAACAACTCAAAACATAGATGGCAGTAGCAAAGAATTTTTTTGTTTTATTGAGATTATCGTAAAAAATATTATCATACATATTTGAAAAGACATTTCGCAATAAATTTTTTTTCCTGTACAATTTCTTACTTCTATTTTCAATTATATTATGTATTTTTTGTCTTATATGATATTCATTATCGGCAGTTTATATTTTGGATTATTCGGCCTAAAAACTGCCGCGGATTATACAATGTTTTTTTTTTTTTTTTACTCGAAAAAAAGGCTTTGCGGATAATACGCTGCTGCGGATTATATACAGGAAAATACGGTACATATTATTGATATTCATTTGGCGCAATTACCCCGTTATCAAATTAGTTCCTTTTTATGTTAATAAAGAAGTCACTTTCAATTGGTTACACAAAAACATAACTTTTGAACATATAAACATAGCCTAAATATTTAATCTTACTTGAGCATTTAAGACATCAACACAAGTATGAAGCAAAGCAGCACAAAAGTAATATTCTTTAGCACTATATTTCATCAACGGACTTGCAAGTGAAGCTTCCCCAACCTGAAAAGGCATAATTTGAAAACTTCAAACTAGAAAAATCAAAAATAAGCCTATAAAGGGATGACTAATTTTGCTAATATATAACATTTAGATAAAAAGAAATTTTCTACAACTTGTGTAAGTCACACACTAAAAATATTTGATATGTGGATGAATCAATTACCTGTTCATATATATTTATTGCTTTTTCATATTGTTCTAATTGAGCAGCATATTTTGCCACACTTAACATACATTTGTTTGCAGAGCTGGGGGAAAAAAGAATGCATAATATTGACATTTCATCACAAAATTAAAAAATACAGATTAATTCTAACTATGATAGTCATATATGAAATACATTTACAAAAAAAAAAAATTGATGCCGAATCAGAAGTATTTAAAAATTAAATCAAAGACACATTTAGTAGAAAAAAATAATTCAATAAGTCAATGAAATTTGGGTAATATTAATAATGATGTGCATTTGATTATTTCAACTTGATAAATATTTAATAAAAAAAGATAAAATTTAATAGTTATTTTTTTTTACAATAAACTAATTCGAAACAGAATTTAATAACAAATTTCTTTTTAAAATTAATATTTTAATAATAATTTTGAAATATTTAACTATACAATAAAAAAATTTAACAATGTATCTCACCCCCCAAAAAAAAAAAAAAACCATCCACATAGAAAAAGTTTTTTTTCATTCCAAAAGAATTCAATTTTCTAAATTTTGAAATCATGAATGCAAATGAAAATTATTTTCATTCATTAGACCAGAGGTTCTTAAACATTTTGTCTCATAGATCCCTTGCCATGTTTCACAGTTTTGGGTAGACTCCTGCTTACCCAATATTGAATTTTTGAAAATTTATCAACTTAAATGTCTTTTTGACTGCTGGCATAGAGATAATTATTTTAAAAGATTTAAAATTCTAACTGCAGTGAAGTCTAGTGTTTAAAACTTACACATGTGTTAATTAAATTAAAATTTAATTAATACATACAAAAAACTTATCAACAAATGTTTATAATGGGAGAAATTAATCTGGTGCTTCATTAACAAATTTTAAACATTTGGCAAATATTTTATCAGGTTTAACCCTAAATCTCCTCAATTAATAGTTGTCCTGACCTTTGTTTTCTTTCTTTTATTTTGGAGAGACAACTGTGCTGAAACTCCCTCTCACAAGGAAAATCAATTGAAAACTTTCTCACAATACTCCATAATTTGAGATAAATAATACGTCTGCCTTCATAAAGCCAAAATTCGTGACATCTGTTTCTAAAGTTTACTTTAAGATCTCTGTTACTGCCTATTCCGATCAGTTCCTCTTGTAATATGACATTTATTTTTTCAATGTGACCATATGAATTCATTGCTTAGTGTGGTAATTACCATAGTTAAAGCATTCTCAAACCTGGTTCCAAAATCTAAATAAAGGTATTGAATATAGGTTAAAATATGACTGTCTGTAGCTAATTGAAAAATTGGGAAAATTTGCAACATCCAATATTATACTTCTTTAGCTTAATTCTGGCAAGAAATGCTGAAATGATGGTCCTTGTTTTAATAAAATGTATGTTGTCACCTTATAACTGCAAGTTAACTCATTAAATTTAGTAAATAAATCAGTTAAATAGGTAAAATATGGTTTCCATTTGACTAAATTTTCTTAAAGAATTAAAGTCACGATTTGGTTTAAATTAGAGCTACTATCGTAGACCCCTCACTTACACACCTCATGGACTCCCAAATTATTTTTTTCTCCTGATTTAAACCTGTTGCAGGTCCTCTTAAGACTACTTTGGGAATCACTGCATAAGACCATTTAATTTGTGCATTATGATGAGGAAAATGGAGATCATTTTTATGATTCTTATATTTCATTTGAAAATAGTTCACACTAAAAGCTATATATTTCATAAAGAAAAAGAATATTTAAGTATATATATACACACACATATATATATACACACATACATATACACACACATATATACACGCACACATATATACACGCACACATATATATACGCACGCATATATATACACGCACATATATATACATGCACACACACACATATATATATATATATCATGTCTTTCTTTTATTCCAAATTAAACTTCAAATTTTAAAACATGGACAAGTTTTGAATATTTTTTATAATAATTAATCTAAGCAAATATCCTAAAGAGTTCTGTTCATAATCTTATTTTAACAAATACCTGTTTGATTCTTCCCCTCTGAAGAAGTCTGCTGCTTGTTCATAATGCTGCATTGCCTAAAATGTATTACAAAAGATGTATTTGTCTATATAGTAAATTACATCTCAGTTTTATATTTATATATTCCATGAAACACAAAAAGAATATTCAAAATACCAAGATTTTACAATATATCATGTATATAGAAAACTTGCACATATTTTTAGAATTCTGATAAAGGACTAAAAATACATAAATATTTCAGGAAAAATAAATACCAAGCATAAGCTTATTATATTAATTGTGTCATCCATTATTTTATGCTTTCTTAAGAGATTTATTCCTATTTTGTAATTTAAAAAGATTGTGAAATAAAGATTATAAAAATTCCTACTTGCAAAATAAGCAACATTAATAAAAAAGAATTAAAGTTTTAATCATTATTTCTACAGGGAAATAAGAATCCCAGTAAATATGAAAAAGTAACAGTGTTTAGAATATATTTGCTCAAAAATCACATCATTCTACTATTAGCAACATGATGTTTATCTAATATTTATACAAGAAATTTCTTTTTCATAACAAAAAAGAATGAAGTTTAATCAAAACCATCAATCATACTTCAAAATTTTCCTTTTATTCTTGAAATAAATTACTATGGTCTCACAGGTATATTGTATATATATATTTTAAAAAATTCCTGAAAAGTCTCCTTGAAGACTTGTCCCAACCCACCATGATTAATGGACTTTGGAAAGTAATGACAGAGAAATCACAAGCAATATCACCGGAAATTTAGCAAAAAGTTTATTCAGTCATGGAAAGCACATAAACAGAAATAAATTTATTAGACCAAACATCTTTGCTATATATTGCTATAAAAAGAAATTGTAACATATAGTAAAGATTTTTTTGGAGAAACCACATATAATGTAGAGATTTTAGAAATCAGAGGTGATGGGTACTTTAATTGAGAAGGGCATATTAAATTATTTATATATTAACAAACATTACAAACTTACATATATCCTTAACTAATCCTATTCAATGGAAATTTCAACAGATATTTTTACATACATATATGGTTTTTAAAAGATTTTTCTACTACATGACCAATACTATTAGAACACTTTTCAATTCTATTCAACCTTAAATGATAATAATTATGAAAGTTTCATAAATTATATTGAAGAAATTACATGAGTGTGTGGAAGATTTCTCCAAAAGAAAAAAAATATACATAATTGACATGACTCTTTAAGGTATAAAGGGGTTTACAATCAAAATTTAAGAAAATATAATAAAAAAATTTTTAAATACACTTCTTTTAAAGACTGAAAATTTTTCAAATGAAAAGAACGCTCAAATGAAATATGTGTTGAAACCAAATTTACCTTTAACTTTACTCGGTAAACATGCTGATTGCATGGAACTTAATCACCTTAATTAATCATGGTTTCTAATTTACCTTGCATTTTCTTAAAGTTAAATAAGAAACCATTCAACAAATAAAAATATTAAAGAAATATTAGAAAAATGCAAGAAACCAAATATTTAATCAAATAAATAATCAATACTGATATTAATTTTTAAAATGCAAAAGAAAGCATTTTTACTGATTAAAATGAAAATTAAGTCAAGAAATTTGTTTTTTATTTTACTTTTGATCCAATTAAAATTTGTTATTTTCAAATTATATAAAAAAAAAAAAAAACTTTCTCAACAATAATTAAAAAAAAATATTTTATTTAAATTACTTTTTCTACATCTGCCAACTCTGTTTCATAAATCTCAGCAACTGTCATATGATGCTTAGCAGCAACTGTGAAACGACCCTATAAAAGCAGAAAAATGTTTTGTCTTCAAAAAAAAATTCAGTTTTAAATTTTAAAAAAAAACTTAGTAAATAAAATTAAAAAACTTACCATGTCAGTATAATATTCAATAGCCTTTGTGATGCACTTAATAGCCTCTAAAAAAATAACAATTTCAGCTGAAGAGTCGATAAAATTTATTGAACAGAGTATTTTGAAAAGTCATAAGTATTATATATATATATCCAACTCTTTCTTTACACGGTAGATACGTTTCTTAAAAAACTGTGCACAAAAATACATGTGACATACAGTAAATTTGGACATGAACATTTCATGAAATAACTGGAGAAATCTGTTTAAGTATATAATCGATCGAAATTTATATAATTTACCTAGTTATTCCATGTTCGGTGTTCTTGTACGTAAAATTTAGGAAATTTATTAACAGAATGTGTAGCCTATCTCGTTTTCATGTACAAAATTGACATTGGTTGTATTAGTATTAAGACATCCTTTTTTAAATAACACGACCCTCTGACCAAGATGCTGGTTATGTCCATGTATGTAGATTCAGATATATATGGATATTTAGGACGAAACTACCCTATGAAAAGCGCAATTTTTTTTTATACATATGTTACCATTAAAGCATATAATTCAGTTATTTCACAGAATAACTATACATTTCATGAAATAACAGGAAGACTCTGTTTAAGTATATAATCGATCGAAATTTTCATACTTTACCTAGTTATTCCAGGAAATAACCAGTTGTTCTGTAAAATAACTAATGACCATTAAAGAGTTAAAAATTTTAAAGTTATTTTATAAATTAATTGATCACATAAATAGTTAAAACCTTTCGAAATTTTACCCCAATTGTGGATGATTAATTGATAAATAACAAGGAAAAGCAGATAATATAACTTATTGCTCATATTGCTAACATTAGTTAAACAGAAAAGAAAAAAACAATGTGATTTTTCATCCTGTTACTGGTACAATTAACATTTCTACTCTTTGAACTTCAAGAATATCACAATGCTGGAGTAACCAATAGTTGAGTGGTACTTTTTTTCTGTGCTGTTTTTACTTCTGCTTTCAAAGTTAATAATTTTTCATGAGTAAGTGCAGCACTTTTTTCCTTTGTCCCATGCTTTTTTAGTAGAGGTTCAAATCTCTTGCATTGAATCTTTCTTATATACAGATTAGTCTTACATTCTTTCAAAAGTCATTGCTTAAAAACATGTTGTAAAAATATTTAATAATCTAAAACGTAAAATGCTAACATATATACGCCGCTTCAATTCTATGCTTAAAAGCAACAAAATGAAGCATACACACACACATCATTGCAAAACAGATGGAATCAGTTCAAAGAACCGATACGTATTCGTACTTTAACGATCAAGTAATCGTTATTCAATAGAATACCTAGTTAAATAGAATTCAATTGTTTTATATACTTTAACTGACTTGTCCAGTTATTACATGAAATACCTAGTAATTCTATGAAAAAATGGATTTCACACTTTAACTGTAACATATATATTTAAATCTTAGAACAGTGACCTTGCATCATTTTTGAAAGATTTGTTATGTCTGCCAAACAGTTGTTTTCAATTTTAAGCATTGGTTTAAATATTTTAAGCCCATGAATATGTAGAACTAAATATTGTAAGAACAGCAAACTCTAGTTTATTGTGTTGTATGTTTCAGGCAAACTATTCCTTGTATAGAATATTATATTTTATTCTTTAGGTAGTTGTTTCCTGGCTGTCCATTTGCATCGAAAAATTGGTTTTCTCAAATAAAACACATGTAAATTTTTTTCTATAGATAATTATATGAGAGAAAGAGAAACAACAATTTTTTTTTAGTAGACATAATTATTTTGTAATGATACATAGCGGCAGAAGTCTGAAGAGCCACAAATGTCTGCGCAAAAAGCTGTGGTCTGCTGATCCCTTGCCTGAAAGAATAGGTGTTGAGGTAGGGAAATTTTTCAAAGATATTGGGACAACAGAAGGGGAAGTGAAATGATTCAAGCATATTGCATTTTTAAAGTATTATCTATTATTTCCTCTTTCACAACTCTCTAACCAACACATATTTGCCTTATTTCTAATTGATATAATTATATGTTAAAGAGGTTTTAATTTTTATTGATACAATTTCTTTGCTTTGGGCTAGTATCAAAATTACTTTTTCCTTTATGTATATTTTTAAATAATTTTTGTGTCTCACCTAAAATATTATACATGCACATTGGTTAATGTGGCAGAGTGGTTAAAAATCAAATTTTAAAGCAGGGGTGCCCAACCCAAATCGGTTGGAGGGCCAAGTAAAAATTTACTAAACTGAGGTGGGCCGCAAATATCAAAATAAAAAAAATTATTCAAAATATGATCAACATTCAATTATTGATATGATATTACCTTTTACTGGATCACAATCACAACAAAGTTGAAAGTCGACCAATTGCACTTGGTGGAAGAATATCTGTAACCATACAAGGTTCTTATCGACAATAGATTTATGCTGCCATCTGAGGTTACGTAATATAACTATGTGCGTAACATATTCACATTTTATACTTGTGTTACAGTATGTTTACATAAAATTGATTTAGATTTTCAAAATTTTTATTTCAAATGCAAAAAGGCAATTAAGCAAAGAAGAACAGCATTGTAATTATTATACACTGTTTGACAAAAAAAGTTTTTTTTCTGCCCATAGCCAAATGTTTAGTTTCTTATTGTATGATATTAATTATTACACTGTGATTAAAATATATCATAAAATGAAAAAGTTACATAATTTCAGAAGGTTAAAACATTAAACATTTTTATTCTGCTGCCATAATTATCTTACTGTTGCGACGCCATTGATTCATTCTTGAACCTTCCCTGATCACGCTCGTGGCATAACTATGACATAAGAATTAAAGTTATGTCATGTGCGCCGGTCACGGATTGGTTCTTGATTACATCACAAGATGATGTCAGATGTAGAATCAAGTGTATATATATGTAGCTCTTTTCTTGGAAACTGTAGGTTTTTTGTGTGTCTCTGTGCTGTGCTGTAAATAAAGATTTTTGTTCTAATAAACATCGCAAAATATTATTTGCAGAACCTTGAGTTAGTAACATTTGGCGTCCGCGACAGGATGTGTTATTGGAAATAGAAGTAGATAAATAGAATTAGATATGGATCTTAAAGCACAAAAGGCACAGAGACGAGTACTTAAGACTGCGTTTACCTTAAGCGCAAATAAGATAGAAAGTGAGCTAAAGAATGAAGTAGTAGATTTACAGAAGATTCTGTTGCTACAAGTGCAATTGAAAGATAAATATTTGAGATTAGAAGAAGCCCAAGAAGCAGTATCTGGAAGTTTGCTACAATTAGAAGATACTGGAGAAGAATTCGAGACTGATTTCACTGATGCGGAAAGCTACCGTGAAAAATATTTAGAATATTACACTCGCATCGATAAGAAGTTGGGAGAGACTGTTATTTCTGAAGTTCCAGACACACCAAGAAAGTTTAAGCTACCGAAACTCGAACTGAGAAAATTCGGCGGAGACCCGAAGGAGTTCCTTTCGTTTTGGAGCCAGTTCCAAAAACTCCATGACGACGGGAGCATCCCAGATGAAGACAAGATGCAGTATTTTGTGGCTTCAGTTGAACCCAAATCGAAAGCGGAAAGACTCGTTCTTAGTTTTCCGGCTAATGTAGCGAATTACCCGAAGGCAGTGGACCAATTGAAAGAGCGATTTGGAAGAGAAGATCTACTTGTCCAAATTTATGTTCGGGATCTTCTGACAATGGTTATGAAGAATGCTGTTCCGGTAGAGCAAAAACGGACCTTTCAAGACTCTATGACGAGTTGGAGGGAAAGCTGAGAGCCCTGGAGAGCCTAGGACGAATGCAGGAAAAGTTTGGAGATTTCCTAGCCCCCCTGGTTGAGAGCTGCCTGCCCGAAGAAGTGTTAATGACGTGGGAACGGAACAGAAATCACCACGAACTATCCGACAACACTGCCGGAAAGAACATTCGCTCCTTAGAGAATCTAATGACTTTTCTCCGTCAAGAAATGCAGGGTGAAGAGATGGTTGTGTTATCAAGAACTGGATTTGCATCGAATAAAGTTACCCGTAAAAAGGAATATGTTTGTACCCCTCTAAACGAGATTAGTGGAGAACCAGCGACTGCGGCAGCCCTGGTAAGTTTAAAATCCATTGACAATAAAGTTGCTTGTATTTTTTGTGATAAACCCCATCCCAGCCGTAAATGTTTTTCAGCAAAGAAAATATCTTTAGATGAGAAGTTAAAAATATTGTATAAAAAGGGAGCTTGTTATTCATGTTTAACTAAATCAAATCATATCAGTAGGCAGTGTGACTTAAAATCTAAACTGAAGTGCAATTTCTGCTCTTTATCTCATTATGATATTATGTGTAGTAAAAAAACTTGATAAACATTTAAGTGTGAAAAATTCTCCTTCCACTATTACTCTTTCTAATCAATGTAGCAGAGATTGAACGGTTTATTTGCAGACTCTCTGTGTAATTGCGTGAGGTCGAGGTCGAGAAAGGCGCATAAGGATTCTTTTAGATTCAGCTCTAGCCAGTATTCTCACGTGAGTGAAAGATTAATTGCGCACTTGGGATTAATACCACATAGATATGAAAACATAATTCACTCCCTGTTTGGAGGAACGCAAACGAAGCCTAAGAAACATCGAGTTTATTCTATCGAGCTAATGGCTTTGAATGGAGATTACTCTTGTTGTTTAGAAGTTCTCTCAGAGGAAGATATGCAACAGTGTCCCGAAAATAACAGATAAGCAAATTCTAAATAATTTAAGAGAACTGAACATAGAGTTTTCAGATTCATTTAGCGAAGATTTAGAAATTGATTTGTTAGTGGGTTCGAATGTGTTAGGTCGCATTTTAATGAAGAAATGTTGCGAGTTAGATTCCGGTTTAAGTGTGGTCGAGACTAAACTCGGAAATACAGTTATAGGAATGCAGGATGATGTATTGATATAAACATATTGATAGAAATGTTATGACAACACTTTCAATGTATGTAAGAAATTTTAAATTAATTGATCTCTGGAGTCTCGAAAATTTAGGCATTTCAAATCCAACACTAGAGGAAAGCAAACAAAATTCTTATGAAGACGCTTTAGATGATTTTCAGCAGAAGCTAACGATTCTTCCTAACAGAAGGTATGAGTTACAGCTTCCGTGGAAACATGATCCAGTTAACTTACCTGATAATAAAGGTTTAACTTGGGCTAGACATGAGAAAGTTATCAAAAGGGCTGAAAGTAATGGCTTTCTCAGAGAGTATCAAAAAGTTTTTGAGGATTGGGAAAATTTGGGGATTATTGAAATTGTACTGGAAGAGGAAGTAAAAGCGGTTAAATGTCATTATTTGGCGCATAGGCCTGTAATAAAACTGCAAAGTGAAACCACAAAGTACCGTCCCTGTTTTGACGGGTCGGCTTGTGAAAATGGTAAACCTTCATTAAACCAATGCTTATATAAAGGCATAAATCTTTTAGAAGTAATACCCGATATTTTAGATAGGTTTAGACTCTACCCTATAGGATTAAGTGCAGATATAGAGAAAGCGTTTTTAATGTTATCAGTTCATCCAAAAGATAGAGACTATCTTCGATTCTTTTATCCTAGTAAAGAAGAATTAGTGTATAGGCATTGTCGAATTGTTTTTGGTTTAAATTCTTCCCCTTTCCTATTAAACGCATCCATAAAACATCTATTAGATAACGCACCTCTTGAATACTGTAATGTTGTTGAGAGAAATTAAAATGTTCATTTTATGTTGACAATTGTTTATCTGGTGTAAATAATGTAAATGAACAAGAAAATTTTATTGATATAGCTTCAAAATTATTGTCAAAAGGCTGTTTTAACTTGCGAGGTTGGCAAAGCAATGTAGCATGTAAATATGTTTCTCAGCATACAGGAGAGGCGACAGTTTTAGGCATGTTATGGAATTTAGACAAAGATACCCTGAGATGTAATATAAATTTTGAAATCTTAACGTGTGAAACAAAAATTACAAAAAGGTTCATTTTATCAACAGTGCAAAAGGTTTTTGATGCAAATGGGTTGTTATCTCCAGCTATATTGCCTCCCAAATTATTATTGCAAGAAACTTGGTAGTTAGAACTGCCTTGGGATTCAGAATTACCTAAACATATTGTTAATAAATTTATGAAATGGGCAAATGAATTGTATTTGTTAAAAGAAGTACTGTGCCTCGATATATTGCCATAAATGAAACCTCTGAACTCTATATTTTTGTTGATGCATCTAAAAGCTCGTATGGAGTATGTGTGTTTGTTCGAACTGTTGTAGAAAATGCTGAAAGGGTGTTAATTCGGTTAGTACAAGATAAGATGTTTCCTAATTTGAAATCAATACCCATTGTAAATGTCTTTAAAGACAATGAGGGAATCATTAGAGTTAAAAACTAAAATAACTGAGAGAAAAGATGATCCAAATTTTATTGCTCCTATTTTGATGCCTAGTAAATGCCTTTTAACCACAAGATTAATTGAGTATTGCCATCTAAAACATTGCCACACTGGGGTTCAAATTCTTATGTCTATACTGCGTGAAAAATTCTGGATAATGAAAACACGAAAAATGGTCAGGGAAGTAGTTATGAAGTGTGTGCCCTGTCGTCGATATAGCTCTAACTCTCCTATGAGTGAACCTGTGAGTCTGCCTGCGGATCGTGTTAAAGATGCTAACGCGTTCGACATTACAGGTATTGATTTGGCTGGACCTCTTTTTACTAGAGATGGAGGTATGGTGTGGATAGTGCTTTACACTTGTGCCATTTATCGAGCGATACATCTAGAGCTAGTGAGTTCATTGTCTACTGAGTGTTTCATGCTTTCTTTAAGACGGTTTATTGCACGTCGTACTAGACCAGAAACTATCTATACAGATAACGGAACTAATTTTGTCGGCACCAATAGTGAATTGAAAAATCTAGATTGGGATAAAATAATGCAAGAGACCGATATTAAACCTATTAAATGGAAGTTCAATCCCCCAACTGCCGCTTGGTGGGAGAGATTAGTACGAGTAATTAAAGAATTATTGAAGCGTACTTTAGGTAAGGCAATTTTAACATATGAAGAACTTTTAACTGTTCTATGTGATTGTGAAGCAGTGGTTAATTCTCGTCCATTAACCTATGTCTTGGAAGATCCGAATGATTTAATACCATTGACACCTAGTTTGTTTTTAAACGGGAAGTCTTCATATGACACCATAGATTTAGATTTAAGTGAATTCTCCAAGTTTCAGAAAAGAATAAAATATCGTAGAAAACTGATCCATGATTTTAGATCACGTTTTAGGAAAGAATATCTTGGTCAACTACGTCAAAAACGACCAGGAAAGCCAGGTCATGATTTCAAAGTTGGTGATGTTGCGATGATTGAAGAGCCATCCAAGAAGCGCGTGTATTGGCCTTTAGGAAAAGTAATAAGTCTGCTTCCAGGTAGAGATGGTAAAGTTCGTACCTTGAAATTAAAATGTAAGAATTCTGAACTGATTCGTCCAATTCAAAGAGTTTATCCACTCGAAGTGCCATTTATAAATAATGAAATTGTAAAAATTGATGGCATTCCGACATCTAGTGTTAATGAAGATAAATTAACCAGTAATGCTGTCATAAAAAATAAAGTCACTAGATCAGGTAAATTAGTTAAAATACCTGAAAGACTTTGATTATTTAATGAAGTTTTATATGCTTTTGAGTGATATCAATACACTCAAAAGGGTGGGAGGATGTTGCAATGCCATTGATTCATTCTTGAACCTTCCCTGATCACGCTCCTGGCATCATAACTATGACGTAAGGATTACAGTTATGTCATGCGCGCCGGTCACGGATTGGTTCTTGATTACATCACAAGATGATGTCAGATGTAGAATCAAGTGTATATATATATGTAGCTTTTTTCTTGGAAACTGTAGGTTTTTTGTGTGTCTCTGTGCTGTGCTATAAATAAAGATTTTTGTTCCAATAAACGTCGTCGCAAAATATTATTTGCAGAACCTTGAGTTAGTAACACATTTCTACTAGCTGGTCTTACAGTTCTGAGGCAACTCATTAAATCCATCATCGGATTCTTTCATTGCCAAATAAAACAAGAAAAAGACTACTAATCTGAACTTAAAAAAATAGACAAATTATTTCTCTGACAAATAGAACTAAATACACTACTCACTCTCAACGAAGTTCTAGTTGAAAGAGGAATAACATACCCACACTCATCTGCTTTCCTTCATCCATCAACACCTGTTATTACAATTGCTTGGAAGTCAAATGAAGGAAAAAATTATTTCGGTAAGAACCGCACAGGGAGAGTTGGGGGTAGGTCAAAACACGATATTTTTGATTCAACCGTCTGTAGTGCAAATGTCTAAAATAATATAGACAGAAACTTCACTTGGGCTGCGGGTTGGGCATGCCTGGTTTAAAGAGTGATATGATTTTGGAAATAAAACTATAATTTGTACTTAAGAGTAAAATATTTATACAGTAAGAGGGAAAATATAATTAATATCTTGAATACTCACATTTCTAAAGCATCCAATTTGACCATAAACAGATGATAGTACCAATATAATTATGTAATTATTTCTTTATTCAAAGAAAATTTAATTCTTACTAAAGAATGAACAAATTTATCTGCATAAATGAAAACATTATAAGATCAACTGACTTTTCATGCTTTTTCTTAATGATCAAGAAAATAATGGATTTATGTTTTTTAATATTTAGAATATTAAATATGTGTGTATACATTTTAATCAGGCAAAATTATTTTTCAGTGAAATGAACTTAACAACAATATTTCTAAGGCGATAAATATTTTAATCTATTTCACAATTTTTCAAAAAAAAAAAATTGATTTACAATTTTTTAATAAAAAAATTAAATGTAAAAAAAATTAATGCAATTCTAAACATAACAAATTTAATCACATCTTAAATACACTAGTAAAAACAATTAAAGGGAAAAATAGTTTTTTTTAAAAAAAATTAATTAACCCCTATTTGCAAATAAGGTATCAGATGATAGCTGACCTCTTCGTGGAAATCTCTGCAATGCAGTGGATGTGACATCACAAGGCAATGTGGTTGTGATTAATTTCTGTAAAGGTACCTCATTGCTTGCTAAAGCTTGTAGTGCAAGGACATTTTGAAACATTGTAGTTTAGCCCTATGCTTGTTTTTTGAATTTCTGTGTTTACCCATCGTTGATATTAACAAACATCATTGTCCAGATCAGTAATTCCCAAAGTGGTCTATATCGACCCATAGGGG
This sequence comes from Trichonephila clavipes, assembly GCA_019973935.1. Lineage (NCBI taxonomy): Eukaryota > Metazoa > Arthropoda > Arachnida > Araneae > Nephilidae > Trichonephila > Trichonephila clavipes. The sequence goes on along the minus strand of BMAU01003032.1, from coordinate 73,052 downwards.
CTATGACTACTTGCAAGGGGTCCATATCAGCAAAAAAATAGTTTCGGAGTTTATGAGAAGTGAATGGGGGTCTATGACAGTGGCTCTCATTAAACCAGATCATGAATTTAATTTTAATAGAAATTTTAATCAAATGGAAACCAGAAATTTTACCTATTTAGCTGATTTATTTGTTGTTGCTGCTAATACCACCTGTCTGACGTAGTCAGATCAAGACCCATGAAATTCATCATCTCAAAAGGCTAGATGTATGCCTGTCGTTGGCCGTAGCCTTGAGCACCATACAGGTGACAGTACGATTGAGGGAAAACCCCTGAGGGAGGGTCAGGGGCCTCCCACCTCTCATCCCCGGCCACCAACCTCACGAGAGGACTTGCAGTTTGACAGCTGTTTAGAGAACCCCCATGCCGCGAAGGCACTATACATTTACAGCTGATTTATTTACTAAATTTAATGGGGTTAATTTTTAGTTACAAGATGATAGCATAAATTTTATTAAAACAAGGACCATCATTTCAGTGTTTCTTGCCAGAATTAAGCTAAAAGAGTATAATATTGGACACCACAAGTTTTCCCAGTTTTTCAATTGGCCACAGATAGTCATGACACTTTAACCTACATTCAATACTTCAATGTCCTTTATTTAGGTTTTGAAACTAGCCCTTTATTTAGGTTTGAGAATGCTTTGACTATGGTAATCACAACATTAGACAATGAATTTATATGGTCACAATGAAAAACAAATGTCCTTTTACAAGAAGAACTGATCGGAACAGGCAGTAACGAAGATCTGGGAGTAAAATTTAGAAATGGATGTCAGCAATTTTGGCTTTAAAAATATATACCTGTTATTTATCCAAAATTATGGAGTAATCTAAGAGTTTTTCATTGCTTTTTCTAGTAAGGGGGAGTTTCAGTGTGGTTGCATATCTCCAAAATAATAAAAAAAAAAAGATCTGGACACCACTAATTGAAGAGATTTAGGGTTAAACCTGACAAGATTGCTGCCAAATATTGAAAATTTGTTAATGAAGCACCAGATTCATTTCTCCCATTATAAACATTTGTTTATCAGTTATTTTATGTATTAATTAAATTTTAATTAATATGTGTTTCTTAAGTTTTAAACATTATACTTCACTAAAGTTAGAAATCTAAGTCTTTTAAAATAAGTAGCTCTATACCAGCTGTCAAAAAGACATTTAAGTTGATAAATTTGCAAAACTTCAATATTAGATAAAAAAAAAGCAGGGTCTACATGAAACTGAAAAAACATGGCAAGGGTCTATCAGAAAAAAAGGTTTGAGAATCTCTGGTCCAGATGAAGTTACAAGATGGCAGATACTTGGAGGACTCAAGGCAAGCCAATCACAGGCTATCTGCTGTAGGAACTTTGGGGGTTTTGAGAACTGTAGCTTGTACTCTGTGGAAACAGTTCATAGAGACAGGAACAGTGGTCTACTAACCTGACCAAGAACCCAAAAGGGCAACAACACCGTCTCAAGACCATTCAATGAGATTTCTTGCCAAAAAGATAGGTCTGCAGCAGTGACAACTGTCTTGAGACCTGTATAATGCAACAGGAGAATCCTTTTCACAGATAACACTCACTCGTTATCTGTGAAAGCAAGCAGGGCCATTTTTAAATTCCCCGGCGCCCCAGGCACTTCAATAGTTATGTGTGTCCCCCTCCTATTTCTAGAGTACCTCCTTCAGCTCTTATTTTTGCTGTTTTGTTTCAGGAGGGATTTTCCTTTAACTCTCTTACTCTTTTCCTTTTCTTTGTTTTTGGATAGCCTTTCATTATCCACCATCTATGGACCTGCCATGTTATGAACTGGCACCCATAAGGAAAGAATAGAGGCATGGTTTGGCCACTTGTTCATTTCTTACTTTACTGCATCACTGACCCCACCCATCCTTTTGTAAATTAGTACAGTAAATTAATGAAATCGTTAGCAATTACAGTATAGAGTATACATTATTGTATGAACTGTTTTCAACTTGTTAATTATCATCCTTTTCATCGCTTATCGCATCACTGTGTTACTTTTTGACATTCTTATTCTTTTCTGAGTCACTGTGTTACTTGTACAATGAAGATTTTATTTGAAAAACGAATGATTTTTGTCGAAGAAAATCATTAATGACATCATTGTAATCAATTTCCATTGCAATATCATTTTGAGTGGACAGCAATATCAAACTGTTAAGCTTTCCATTTTTCGTAGTGGATCTCATTTGTCTTTACTTTCTTGAGGACAGAAATGCTTTTTTTGCAATTCACTAACCGGTGGTAAGTTCACTGTAATTTTAACTTTTTCTCTCTTTTAGCTCTCCAATTTTTAGCACCCTAGGCATGTGTGTAGCATGCCTAAGCAGAAAAGCAGTCCTGCCTGCAATCCAGGCACCCTTTAGCCTGCATCCCTTTGACTATGAATCACACAAAAGACCATCTAGCATGCTGTTGAGAATACTTGTCTTGGACAGAGGATGATTCGGAGCAAGTTCTCTTCAGTGATGAGTCGTGATTTGTCTGGACAGTGACTTGAGAATTGTTCTCATTTGGAGAGAACCCAGGAGTCAATATCGACCCTCTAACATTGTCAAAAAGGATTACTACGGTCAATATGGTCTGGGCAGGCATCATGAAACACAGGCATACAAACCTTCTGACAAGTACAGGGACGAGATCCTTGCACCCTATATGTCTTTTCAGTGTATAATATGGACCAAATTTCAGCTTTCTACACGATAACACAGGGCTCAGTTTGTGGATGAATACCTACAATCAGAGGATATTCAATGATTGGAGTGGCCTGCAATGTCCCCTGACAATCCCATCAAACAAATATGATGTATCCTTGGTCGCTCAAAGACAAGCTCCAATGAAGATCAATGAACTCAACAGTGTCTCTTGGTGCAACAGCGGTTGTGATTGCCATAGGGGGTGATAAGGGCTCTGGTAAACAGTATGAAACACTGAAGTGAGAGTTGTGCAGTTATTATTGCTGACCATACACCTTATCACATGCTTTTCTTGACCGACAGGGAGTCGGTCAGGTGCTGTGCAGGATGAGTTTCCTTATTTAGGATGCAGGTTGTGCCCATTTTTGTTTTCCCATAAATTGGTCTTATAGCAGATGATATTTTGGCCAGGTTTGATTTTATTGGCTTTATCAGTTTTCTTTTTATAGCAAAAAAAAAAAACATTTGCCCCTTCAATTGCTTGCACCAGTGTATTTTAAATATATCTATATCATATTAATAGTATACAATAAGATGGATAAAAACTGACAGAGAAAAACAAAAGTCAAATTACACCATTTAAATAAATTTTTTAACAAACAAATTTTAACAACAAAACAAATTTTTTAAAAATTGTTCAATTGTTTTTTCTATTTGTGAATAATGAATATTATAAAAATTGGAAGTCAAATTTATTTGAAATCTTATAAGCATAAAAATTTCACTTCCTACTCAAATAACTTTGACTTGTCAACAATAGTATAATACTTCGTTAAAATTATTCAAATATTTGAAATTAAATTCAAAAAAATTCAAATTAAATTTAACTAATCATTTTGTTACAAAAGAGACATAACTTGTTGGAAAAACTGAATAAGACAATCTTATTTAAGTCTCTAGAAGAGAAAGTATCTATTTAAACATGTAAATGTATGTCTACTTATATTAAATTTACTTGATTTTTATATACTTAAAAACCTTACAGATTAATATGTCTCAGTATTAAAAAAATATGATAATCATCTAAATTATCATGCCTTAGAAAATTTATACCATGGGCATCTGCTTTCTTGTAACAATTGCCAGCATCAATTAAACAAGCAGCTGCATCATGCCGGTTGTCCATCTTCAAACGTAAATTTGCTGCTTCTGAGAAAGCACTGCCAGCAGCTAGAAACATACAAAATTAAACACTTGTTCTTAAAAAGTCTGAATTTAATAACAGAAAACCAATCATTAAATCATCTATAAATAAAAGCAAAAAATTACATAAACATATAAAAAATTTATTCAAATATAATAGAATGGATTACATTCAACAGAATTACTCATTTTGGTACAGTTTAATTTCAAAAATAGAATGCATAAGAAAATACTACCATATGAAAACCTTTATAAAGTATATTTAACATATATATATATATATATACACACCCACACACACATATATATATACATATATGTACATACATATATATATACACACATATATATACATACGTATATATACATATATATATACATACGTATATATACATACATATACATACACACATATATATACACACACACATATGTATATATACATACATATATATACACACATATATATACACACACACACATATATATATATATACATATTAAAATTATACATACATATAATTTAAACCTAGCATTAATTTTTATCCGGAATACCTAAAATTAATACAGACGAGTTTTAACTCAAACAAAGTTGAATTTTTAGATTTAGATTTAACTATTATTGAGAACAAATTATATAGCAATATATATGAAAAAAGGGAAGCATTTAAATTCAATGTCATTAAGATACCAAACTTCAATAGTTGTCTACATATATCAGTATTTAGAAATATAATTTTCAATTTTCTGATGAGAAATAATAATTTAACTATGCACAATATTGATAAATTCAAGAATATCCTGAAATTTATATTGTGTTGCATACAGAATGGTTATCCCATCAACTTCCTGAGAAAATATATAGATCAGAAATATTTCTTTAAAATATTTTTAACCTCATAAATGCACAAATCCACCACACAACATTAGGTCCACAAAGTCAGCTTGTTAGTGGTCCAGCTGTGAAGTATTTGTGCATTCCACACACAGGATACATTTTAATACACACTTAGACCCCAATATTTACACGTATACACTTTAAAATTATTTATGACCAATTAAACATTTATGTCCAATCGCACATTTATGACCAATCATGCAAGTTTTTTACGTGCGGTCTATAGTTTGCATCTAATGCCAAGTGGTTAAACTCTAGTGTTAGATCATGAATCGTTTGGATTGACATGGCATTGGTAGATGTTATGAGCAAAATATGGATGTATAAATATGAAAAGTCATTCTATAAGGTATGGATTGAATTCTTGATAGGATACTCTTTGGTGAGTTTTTAATGATTTATGCTATTCATTTGTGAATATACTGTGTTTTTAATTTGAACATTCGGTTTTTAGATATTTTTTAATTTGAACTTTCGAATTTTTTAGTTTGAACTTTCGGATTTTTTAGTTTGAACTTTCGGATTTTTTAGTTTGAACTTTCGGATTTTTAGTTTGAACTTTCGGATTTTTTAGTTTGAACTTTTGGATTTTCTAGTTTGAACTTTTGGATTTTTTAGTTTGAACTTTTGGATTTTTTAGTTTGAAATTTCAGATTTTTTAGTTTGAACTTTATTTTAGATATTTTTTAATTTTTGAACTTTCGGATCTCAAATATTTTTTAATTTGAACTTTCGGATCTCAAATATTTTTTATACATATACAACTATTTTTTACACCTATACAAGTATTTTAAAGATGGTGCATCATATTGGGTGTTTGATGGTTCACTTACATTATGCACTAAATAGTTTTTAAATTTTAATATTTTAGTGTTGTAATATCTTTCAGAATGCGATGGCGAATAGTTTAATTTTTCAAGTATAATGGTTTAATTTTAACTTTTTAATTTTTCAAGTATAATGGTTTAATTTTAACTTTTTGAAATTTGGATATTTTCCAATTAACTTACCAAGTTGCAATAGGGGGAAGGTTGGCGCCATCAAACTAGTTTAACCCCACTTATCGGTCCTAAGTCCGAGATTGCACTTGGATATTTTATAAATTTTTATTTTATTTTATAATTTTTTAATTTTGTTTGAAACCAATGTGTGGAATTTTATCTTTTATATTCGCCATTGATATTTTGAAATGGGATTTAGTAATATAAGATTCATATATTTCAATTTTTCAACTGATAATTGTGATTGATTTTATATATTTAAATATACATATATATATATTATATATATATACACACATATATATATACACACACATATATATACACACACATATATACACACACATATATACACACACACATATATATATATATATATATATACACACACATATATATATATATATACACATATATATACACATATATATACACACATATATACACACATATATACACACATATATATACATATATATATACACATATATATATACACATATAGTTACTCCCAAAATTGAGGGTACACCTACTCTTAAAATGGGAATCAATGTTTAGAATGAAAAAATTATATTAAATGAGGGAAATAATTAAAACCTTTAAGCATAGATGCGTTTATTAGATCATAATTCATTATTTTGAATGATAAAACAAAATATTTGATAGTTTAAACATACATATAATAACTTATAAAGAAAATTAACAGAAATTGATAGCCACAAAATTGAGAGTACATGCATCTATTCTCCTGCATAAATCATGAATAATAAAGAGTTAATATTTAGTAGCATAACCTTTTGCTGATATGACAGCTTCCAATCGCCGAGGTATCGATTCCACAAGATGTCTAGGGGTATCGGGTGCAATATTCAGCCATTCTTCTTGCAATACCGATTTCAATTGTTCCTTGCTTGTAATTTGATGTTTTTGCACAGCTCTCTCAAGGTGGGACCACAGATTCTCGATAACATTTAAGTTGGGAGACTGTGGAGGTGTATTAAGTTGATTCCGACAATGGTAAAGCAACCATTCTTTTACAACAAACGCAGCGTGCTTGGGGTCATTGTCTTGCTGGAATATGAAATTCGACCCCAGTCCCAATTTATCAGCATTTTCTTTCAAATTATTTTGCAGTATATTAAGATAAGCCATCTTGTGCATGACTCCATCAATGAATACTAGCTTTCCCACCCCCGACGCAGCCATACACCCCAAACCATCACCGACCCATCTCCGTGCTTCACAGTAGGAATTGTGTGTTTTGGGTGGTGTGAGGTATTGGGTTTACGCCACACCATACGGCGACCGTCACTGCCGAAGATGTTGAACTTACTCTCATCGCTGAAAATGACTTCGTTCCAAAACTGTTGAGGCTTTAAAATGTGTTCTTTAGCGAATTTCAATCGCTTGCCTCTATTCCTCTTACCAAATAAGGGCTTTTTTCGAGCTACTCTACCATTATAGCCAGCCTTTCTTAGGACTCTTCATACCGTTTCTGCAGAAACCGATCGACCTAAGGTATTAGAGGTACTGGCTGCAATTTTAGGAGCACTAATTTTAAGGTCAATCTTCACTTGATGTATAACTCTTCGCTCGGTTATAGAGTTCATAATTTTCTTTCTCCCTCTTCCTTCGTTATTTGCCAGCATACCAGTCTTTTTAAATTTTTACAGGATTTTTGGATACAGTTAGCACTTCGCCCAACTACTTTAGCATATTCCGCTGGGAATTACCTTCATTTGACAGTTTAATAACAAGTTTTCTCTCTTCGATCGTCATTTCCTTCCAATTCTCCATTTAAATAAAGACATCAAATCACAAACATAAATTTGTTATCAGATAGCATTTGAAAGCCTTCATTTATCATAGATCTATTATCAAATTTCTATTTAAAAAATTACTGGTCGTTTTGCATAGCGATTAAAGTGTACCCTCAATTTTGTGACATTAAAATGGTGTAGTTTTTCTTTCAAACCTTCATATTTTTGTTTCAATCAATTTCCATATCTTACATTTAATGTTATTTGGAAGAGTAATGTATGCATTTTGAATGTACAAAAGTGCGTTAACATAGCGTATTAATTTCTACCCCTGGTGATCCGATGGTGAATTCGGAATTAAGTGTACTCTCAATTTTGGGAGTCACTGTATATACACATATATATATACACATATAGGTTCACTCCTAGGAGAGCCCACACCCTTGGTGCAAATTACTTTGGTTGGCGATAATTGTGCCATCTTGGTAACCCTACTTTTTTTTAAACACTTCATGTGGCAACCCTAACTATTTCTAGCATTTTCGTATATTGTGGGCGCGCATTTCGAAATTTCATTTTGTTGTTGGGCTCCGGGCTGGCTGCGTGTGTGTGGGAATATACTTTAGAATTTTTTACTTTGTTGAATGCGAAAGGTAAGAAAGAATTGATTGAATGGTGTATGAAGGAAGGATTGATTGCTTCAAGTTATGAATGTCCTAAATGTAATGATCGGCATGATGTAACATGGTCGGCAATAAAACGCTTTTTTCAAAATTGTACCAGCCACGCCTAATGTATGATTGACCATTACCTCGCAGAATAAATATGGCGGCGCTCACACGATCAGTCGCTTAGCGATGAGACCTTTAAAGCTTTTTAAAGTCTTGTTACGCTATACCCTCCACTTGGAAAAGATCAGCAGTAAGAAAGTGCTGTTTTTATATTTTTTATCTTAAATGTTTAATTTCTGTATTGTTTACAAATATTTTCATTACGCATCCACCTTTTCCCGCTATATTCCTTTGCCGCCATTGTTGGCTTAGCTTGGCGCCATCTTGTTCTGGCTTGGCGCTTTTTTCGGTTTGTTGCCAAGGGTGTGGGCTCTCCTAGGATTTTACCACATATATATATACATATATATACACATATAAACATATATATATGTGTATATATATATGTGTATACATATATATACACATATATATACACACATATATATACACACATATATATACACATATATATATACACACATATATATATACACACATATATACACATATATATATACACACATATATATATACACACATATATATATACACACATATATATATACACATATATATATATATGTAAGGATAATTAAATTAGATTAAAAATTAAATTCCCTATCTAGCACTTAACTCATCTTTCTCCGTTCCCATATTCAAGTATCAAACTAATCACCCATCTATTTCTTCCGAACATATGGCTTAGCCAATAAACATGCCTAATTCCAGATCGTTAGATTTAATAGTCAGCATTAACTTGTAAGCCCCTCTTCAAAGCAGCGATACTTACCATATGTTTTTCAAGTGTTATCCACTTGAAACCACCACCATAGCGTGCTTTTTCCTCCTCTCTCGGTATCAAAACAGATGTAGAATTGGTTGAATAAAGACCGTCCCTTTTTCTAACTTTTAATCTGATTCTGTCTCCAAAATCATGACATGTATATATATATATATATATATATATATATATATATATATATATATATACATAAAGGGTGTTTTTTTAGAGGTATAGAACTTTAAATTACAATAAAACAACGATGTATTATTCGATTGACATGAATTTTTCTTTATTCGAAAGATAATCTTGTGGCATTACATTTTAAATATGATTTCTGGCATACGACTGCAAAGGCTGGCTCGGATGTAGTCCAATCTGGACGTCCAATTTTCGATGACTTTTTCCAACATTTGTGGCTGTATATCGGCAACAACACGGCGAATGTTTTCTTCCAAATGGTCAAGCATTTGTGGCTTATCCGCATAGACCAATGACTTTACATAGCCCCACAGAAAATAGTCTAGTGGTGTTAAATCACAAGATCTTGGAGGCCAATTCACAGGTCCAAAACGTGAAATTAGGCAGTCACCAAACGTGTCTTTCAATAAATCGATTGTGGCACGAGCTGTGTGACATGTTGCGCCGTCTTCTTGGAACCACAGCTCCTGGACATCATGATTGTTCAATTCAGGAATGAAAAAGTTAGTAATCATGGCTCTATACCGATCACCATTGACTGTAACATTGTGGCCTTCATCCTTTTTTGAAGAAGTACGGACCAATGATTCCACCAGCCCATAAAACGCACCAAACAGTCAGTTTTTCTGGATGTAACAGTGTTTCGATATACACTTGTGGATTAGCTTCACTCCAAATGAGGGAGTTTTGTTTGTTGACGTAGCCATTCAACCAGAAGTGCGCTTCATCACTAAACAAAATTCACTTATGAAAATCGGGAACAGCGGCAATCTCATTTTGGGCCCATTCGACGAATCTACGCCTTGCTTGATGATCGTTTTGATGAATTGCCAAACCAAACTGAGAATAAATCACTTGACAGGTGTTAAATCGGTCGCCATCTTGGAAAGTAATGCCAACTTAAACTTCTATACCTGGAAAAAAAACACTCTTTATATACACATATATATACACACACATATATATATATAACTTCTACTTCATTATTCCACTGTACTACTTTTATGAAAAGTCATTAGGATCCAAACAAACATAAAACATAGATAACTGAAAGAATTTTTAAGCTATTATACTACAGCATAAATGTAATTGATACTTATGTATTAAACTGTTGACCAATTTCACAAAATGAGAAGATATCGCCAAATGCTGTGATCATTATAATTATTTTTAAACATGCATGGAATGGTTTTCGTATTGGCAGCATATTAAGGAGCTTGGCAACATCTTTCGATTTACAAAATTAAATGACAATATAATACATAAATACCATGTGATTATATGATATACAAAGGAAATATTTAATTCAGTACATTTTCTAATTCATATAATTTGGTTAACTTTAAAAAATTTAGTTTTTTTTTACTACAGTCTACACCAGCATTTCTAAAACTGTGGGGGCGTGAGCATATCGAAAAATCTAAAACAGAACATTTAAAAAATTATCAATTTACTGAAAAGAAGCAAAACAAAATACATTCTGATACATTTATATTGATATAATATACTTATAAAAACTGTGATTGATAATTATAATTGATATAATATACTTATATGTACTGTGCAATGTATTTGACAATTAATTTATTACTACTAAGTTAAGAACAAATTTAGTGAATTCGATAAGCTTGTCATATATATAATTATATACAAAATTTAATACTATCATGTTAATCTGTTCAGTTTCTAATTAAAATCATACTGTAGCCTTACGTCATGGTATATTATTGCATTCTATATATTGCTATTGCACGGAGGGGGGCGAAAAGAAAACTATGATTGAAAATTGGGTCGCAAGCATTGAAAGTTCGAGAAACACTGGTCTACGCAGAGTCGCACAGAAAATGAGTTTCCTAGATTAAAAAACATTTATATTTACATATTCGCAATGGATAAAATGTAAACCAATAGGAAAAAAATACCCAGGCAACAGTTTTTTTCCATATAAAATCATTACAGCAAAACATCACTGAAATTTTTGTAAGAGCAATGCATATACCCATATGATTATATGGATATATGCGCAGTGTAACGCAAGAAATTAAAATGTACAAAAGTATAATATATAAAACATACCGCTCCATTTTTTTGCCATTTTGAACATATTAGCAGCTTTTGTATACATTTCACATGCCTCTTCTATTTTAGACGACGATCTTGCAAAACAAAAACACGACAAAATTAGTAATTCACTCTAGTAAAAAAAAGGAAATCAAATTTGAATAACACTTTGAGTTGCATTTATAAATTTAAAATATTTACTACAGTGAAATGATATCAATAACATAAATTAAAAAAAGAGAGCAATTTCTCACCGAAACAAACCACCTAAAAATCCCTGGGCAGATTTAAGCTTTTTTTCAGCATCGGCAACTAATTGCATCGCCTTCTGTTCGTTATCAGCCATGTCTTCTTAAGAAAATTACAATAAGAAATGAAGAATTTCGTTGAGAAGGTATTAAAAGAATGAGCAATTAAAATGGTCCGTATCAATCAATTTGTTTCAGTTTCAGAATAGCAGACTAAACACCGCAACTGTTGAGAAACATGGTGTTGCCATTTTTCGCATATCAATAGGATTATTAAAAACGTGATTTAATGTAAATATCGTTTTTAAACCTTCTTTATTAGACAGATTTTTTTGTCAAGGTGAAGTGGCTAATCAGAAATTTTAAATAAATCAAAATTAAATTAAATTAAGTCTATTTAAATTTTCTTCTAAGAACACATTATCTAACATAATCTTTTTTGACTTTTTTGCACATGAATGTTGTAAATATATATACCTTTAAACTACTGTAATTCATTTCATATATAATTAAGGGTTTCTTTTCGAATTTTAAAAATATGAATATGTCTTCTCTCAAATATCTATACCTTCTTTCGATGGAATATAAGCATAAATATTGATAAACAATTTGATTAAATTAATTTGTGGTATTTCTTTATGAGACAAAAAAAAAAGTAGTTGCATTCAGTTTAAAACTGTTTCTCGGAAAATAATTTTTAATGGTTTTCTGAGACATGAAGTAATAAAGAAATAGTTTATTTATTGATGTATTAATATAAAACAAAACAAAAAACAATCGTCATAATAATTGTTACATTGGCAACGCTCCTGAAAGAAAAGCTTATTTACAGTCAATCGTGAAGCGCGAGGAGGAATAATGTTAAGCTTAAAACTAATCTAAATAAACTTTTTAAAATTTTCCTAAATCGCAAGTCCGACGCAACTTTTGCTTTGGCTTCGTTTTGATATTCTGGTATCAAATGACGTTGTTGAAAAGCATCCGGTCCAATGAATATGTGTCCAACATATAAGCGTAAATTGCCGCCAGAATTATGTTTAAAAGGGCAGATCTTTTTTATCCTTTCAAATTCACAAAATTTTCAAATCGCTTTAGAGAAGATCCCTTTACTTGGCGGTAGGATAGATACGTTTTTAAGTAAAGACATTACTACAATTCTTATTGAAGATGTTCATCTTGTACCTGTGCCGTATTTGCCCAATGAATTAGATCTCAGACCATCATATAATTCCAGTGGAATAATAGCATCAAATTTTCCCCATCCAAACGTTGTATACAATTTGCCTTCAACTTCAAGAGGTTGCAATTTCATAAGTGGTCCAACTAATTATCCTTACCGAGTCATTGTCTTTGCTCAACAATGGGGCATCCAGGTACTGGGTATTAGTTACTTTTTATCAACACTTGAACCTTATTTGAAGTCTCTTGTTCATCAAAATCATTCTAAAAAGAATCAAAATATTTCGAATCTCAACGGCTGTTTTATAAAATTTGAATGCTTTCATAAAAAGTTTAAACCATGTTATAAAGTATTCAGCAATGATCCAGAACGCCTTATGCCATTGAGAAACGCCAATATTTTAATAAAACCAGAGACTTGCAATGTGATTCTAGACAAATCTTTTGGGCCAAGACATCTTCAACTTAATTATATGGACAGAGCATTGTATAATATTCAGGACTGTAAGCCTCTTGTAAAAGGTGATAAAAAATTTCAGAAATTAAAACCGAAAGAAGAAAACAACTACTGTGAATGTTGCAAGACTCATTTTAATGATTTAAAAACTCATATAAAAAGTGCTAATCATCTAAAATTTGTAGCAAATGAAAAAAATTACGAATCTGTTAACAACATCTTAAAAATGTTGCCTTCACCCCAGGAATTTATTCAAAAGCATCAAAAGTGTGAACAGTCTGCTGATTTAATGAAACAAAATGGTGATACCGTACATAATGCAGTAAATTCTGTGACAGACTTTTCAATGGCTCTTAATCTACAAGTTGAGAAGACTGATTCTCCTTTACAGCTGCTCCCTCTCAATTTACATGTGAAGAAAGACCAGAATTCTGTAGATTTGCCTATACCTTTAAATTTACATCTTGATCAACATAAGGAAATTAAACAAGAATCTCCAGCAGTTCATATAGAACCAGATCCAGTATTTATAAAGAATGATATTAATTCGGTTTGTAAATCTGAAATTGACGTTGTAGGAATAAAACCGGATTCTCCTCCTATAGGAGATACGGTTGATTGTAAAGAATTTTGTATTCCTGAAATGACCAATGAATTACTGTTTGAACAACCCATTTCAGATTTATCGTTAGACAAAACAAATACAGCTGCTTTAGCGCAATTATGTATAAAAAATTTAGAAAATTGCTGGATGGATAATATGGATAATTTACCTGATATGGATGATATGATGTTTGATGACAATATATTTGACTTTGATGATAGTAAACAAAAATCAAGTGAAAGTGAGTGTCAAGAACAGGATCAGTTTTCACCTGACATCAACTCACCTGGATTAGTTTCTGGAATTTCCGAAAATCTAAAAGGACCATCTAATGCTAATACTTCATTATTATTAAGTACCTCAGTGGACATCAAAGATATTGATGTAAAACTTGAGCCCCACAGTCCACTTGAAACAGACTTGACTGGTTATTCCCCTATTTGTAAATCAGATCCTAAATTTGAAGATACCCTTTCACCTTCCAGTCTTAGAATTAACCAGTCTATTATTGAAAATAAATTAAATTTTAGTGGGAGTTTTGATATAAAATCAAATACTAATAATTTTTATTCAGAAAAGCAGGATTTAAACATGAATTCCCCTTGTCCCGATACAATACCTGTTAAAATATCTGAACAAATGTTTTCCAGTGAAAGTTCAGATGATGACAATGGAAATGTATTAATTAGTAATGCGTTGAATATAATTACTACAAACAGTGATAGTGAAATGAAAATTGATAAGGATGCTTTTGCAGATGAAGAGCTAATGGACTCCAAATCAATTGTACAGCAAAGTGAATTGAAAATTTCTGGAAATTCAGAACAGAATTATACCAGCAATATTGAAGTAAGTGATTCAAAGAACAATGATAAATCTTGCATTAATGCTACAGAATCGGCTCAAACAAAACCAGAAGTTTCATGTATTGTTAAAGCAGAATCACCTTGTATATCTGAAGCAATTATGAATATTCCAGTGAATAATGAAAACATTGAGAAAAGTAACACAAACATTTGTGCGGATGACACATCACTATCATCTGTTAGTTATACAGAAATGATTAACCCTGACCCTATCAAAATTTCAAGTGTTGCAACTACAATGATGACTGATGTTATTACGAGTACCAATATGATTGATGAAAGGAACACTGTTGTATCTAATGTCAATAATAATCCAATTCCTAGTGATAGTACAGTATCTAGTGTGAGTAATAATTTTGTATCTACTGTGAATAATAATTTGATATCTGGTACTACTAATAATTCCATACCTGCTAGTAATAACAATTCTGTATCTTATGCAAATAGTTCAGTATCAAATTCCGATACTTCTGTATCTAGTATAAATCATAATACAAGGTCTGCTGTATGTAAGAATTTGGTACGTAGTTCACAACATTCTCCAAAACCTGATAATAAAATCACAGCAAGAGCATCTAATACAAGTAAAGAACAAAAGATTGTAAATAATACTTTTAAATCTAGCAAAAAAGACAAAGAAATGCTCAAAACTCATTCAAACAGCTCAAATAAAGAACTTTCTTACAAAAAAGAGTCAGGTTGCATAAATGATTTCAAACCACGCTTTAAAAGCAATAACAGCCAAACAACTGCAAAACATTTCAAACATAGTTTTACTGAAAAATATCTTTCAACTTGTGTGAATAATACTCCGTCAGTTAATGTGAATAATAAAGAATCTATTTATGACTACTGTGAAGAGAAAGTATCCCCAAAAGCTGAAAGAATGACTTATATTTCAACTAAGGAAAAACTCTACAAAAAAGGATTTCTTTCTGTAAGTATTGGTTTATTAATGAACTAATTTAATCTTTTTAAAACAATTTTTATTTCTTTTTAGCTTATTACCTCTGCTTTTTAACCCTCATGAGACAAGTGTTTCATATATGCACCAGTCTCAAATTCCCTTATTGGGCAGTAGGTCATTTTACCCATCTTTCTGTGGAGATGGTGCATGGCTACTGCCTTATTATCTGAGAGGATAGGGCATTTAATATTGCTAAGCCTAACTTTTGAAAAAATATATAAAATAATTATTTAGGCCAATTTCTTTAACTACACATGATGTATAGTCATAAACACAAATTATATCAACTTTCTGAAAATATTTTCATGAAAATCTACTTTCAAAAGATTAAACTTTTGACCATACTTGAACAAAAAACAAAATTTTTATAGACAAAGAAATCTTTTAATATAAAATTTTTGCACTAAATACTGATATGTCATAAATATCATTTTTACAAATAATTCAAAAAGGAGACAGTATGTGATAGTTTTTAAAGCAAGGATAAACACAAAGTCCCATGTTTTGACTTTCTCTTTTTGTGTACAAACTATGCATCTTTGTTTTTTCCTCTCTTTCATTCACATTTAGAGAAGGAAAATATCCTCCGGAAAGTTTTAGCCATTACAGTACCAGCACTAAAAAAGTTTGTCTACTAACTAAGAAAAACAAAAACTTAAATGTTTGAAATGAAATGTTTATATCCCCAAAGCGAAAAAGAAAAGACAAAAAAAAACCTTATTTGTAGCATCTGAAATCCCCAGATGTTTTATATCACAGGCAGCTAGAACAGAATGTCAGCTGAGTTTTGTTTACTTTATATCCTTCTGTTACTACACCTAAATCTGAACTAAATGTTAGAATCAAAAAGAATTTTACAGACACAAAGTCAAACCCTTAGAGATTTGATTAAATTAAATGTAGTGAACACCTGTCCTGTAAATCAATATGAACAGTGATTCACCAGTGCATCACCCAGCTACCAGTGACATTTGGGATCAATATATATGGGACACTAAAAGATGTTATCAAATGCTGTCAAGATATCAGCCACAAATGATATTTGGCTCCTAAGTTATAGGATCCTCAACATGTGTAAGCAAAAAATTATGAAATATTAAGGGGTCCTCAATTAATTTTTGAAACAGGTGCATTGTATTGTATTTGAACTTACCCGAGAAGGGTTTTTCACTATTGGCTGCATTTGGCAATGTCTTTTGATTTGATGAAATTGGTCAATGGTTTAATATGTAAGTACTAATACTATACTTAAGTTTTCCAGTAGTTCTACACAAGTATGTTATAAAAATTCATTCCATCCTTTGTGCACTTGAAAGTGTTGCGGAAGTTCACTTTACCTATGTTCACAAACATAGTTATAATTTTGAAAATGAAAGAACCATCCAACTTTCTCAACAAGCAACCAGACAGGGTGTATTTCCTACGATGGCTTTACCTGTAATCCACTGGAAATTTAGTTCTAAGGAAAACACTACCATAAGTTCAAGCAAGGAATTTCTTGCCTCTTTGAAAGCACAGCGGACCAGGAGATTTTTTTCCAACAGTGTTTCATTGTTTGAAGTGTAAATATTTTACAACTGATTTTAAATTAACACAAATTCTTTCTGGACTTGGAAATTTTAAACAATACTTATTCAAATTCAACATTTTGTTCAATAAGAATTGAAACTGTGGTGAAGGTGTAGAAAATGTAAAGCACATCTTTCTGCTCCACAATCTTCTTGAAATACCTAGATCTGCTTTCAGAACTAGTTTAGAGAATTTCTCAATGGGTGCGTCTCCTGGTTTTTTTTTTTTTTTTTTTTTTTTCATGATTGGAGGCTTTTGTCTTCCCACCTAATTTTATACATAGTTTAAATTTTTCAGTTGTGTATTATTACTTACTTTTATAAACCTTGTGGCATATTTTGTGGTTCACTAGGAGTCTTGTTACTTTAGATATATATTTAACTGTTTGAAAATTTATATCCTTTCTGAAATCTACTTTGTACACAAAAAGATATACGTATTTCTTGTTGAAAAGTCAAATCTCTATCAAAATGTCACAAATCTAATCTTGCTTCTACTTGAATTAAAATATTTTAAAGAATTATACTTTATATTTTTCGCACTTTAGATGAACCGTCATGAAGCATACATAAAAGCCCAACAAGATCTACCAAAAAGTAAAAAGTTACCTCCAAAAAAATCCATTCGAAAAATGAGAAAACTACCTTCTTTATGGTCTGTGAGTATTCTTCCAGGTAAAGGCATTAAATTAAAGTTTACATGCCTTCAACCAGAATCATTTGTAACTATTGAATCTGATGAAGATGGAAGTGAATCTGTAGAAGCGTCGAATTGCCAATGATATTTTAATGTTTCATAATAAGTATTTATTATTATGTATAAATCATAGTACACATTTAACAGTTTAATGCCTAGAATTTACAATGGGTGGTTAGATAATTCAATATATTAATTTTTTTTCTTATAATGATAAAAAGTAAAACATATTTTTAGTGTAGCTATGCTTCTTTAAACTTTTTACACAAATTAAGATGTTAAATATTTTTATAAATTGTGTGTTTTTCAAGTATTTGTGCATGTTACAGATTTCATGCTGTGTAAATTTTTTAAAATACTGTCCTAACTAAATGCCAAATCTCTTCTCCTATTTTTTTTTCATTCTAAAGATAAATTTTCAAATGTGATATGAAATTTAATTGAGCTGTTGATTTTAAAAAAATAATGAATTGTTGTTTTTAAATGTAATTATGGTAAAATTGTGTTTTAAAATATATTAGTAGGTTTCTTGAAATGAAATGTGTTGTACTTATAAATTATATTTAAGATCATTTGCAGTAAGAAAATCCTTCTTGATGTGTATTTTCAAGTTTTCAAATTTCTGTTTTACTCTTTTAAAGTTGAAGTTTAGGGTGCAAAAGCTTTATGGATATCAATTTTTAAATTATTAATATGTTAAATTCATGAGTTTATGAATTAATATGTAAAATCGGGTATTTGAATGCTATATTTGTGATATATTTAATATTTAGTAAAAGATTATGAACCTTTTAGAAAATTTATCTTTTTTTTTTAAATATGGGTGGAATAAGGTTTCTCACTTTCTAAATTTTTTTAAAAAAAAGAATATTTTCATTATATAGCCGTTTTCCTTACTAAAGATGCTGTTTTAATACTAGTCATACATCAAATATAGATACTCCAGCAATACAATTTGCATTTAATGCAGCAGTCTTCCTTTCTTGTTCAGGTGACTTTTTTATATTTCATGCTCTTCAGGTTGTTAATGTTTAATTGTTTGTGAGAAAAATTATGTTTAAAAATCATTAAATTATCGTGAAAGTTTTACATCGAACTTTTGAATTCAGGAATGTATAATTTTCTGAGAGCTTCAAGTTCTTTCAAATATTAATTCTAGATTATTTTGATTTAACTGTGCTGTTTTTTTTAAAGAGAAAAAATGCATTTTAATCTGTAAACATATGATTATAAAAATATGTATAAGTAAGAATTTTTAATACTGATAGAATTAATTATAGACAAATTACTATGAAGGTATGCAAAAAAATATTAAAATTAAATAAATAACTTTTCTATTTTTTTCTAAAAAAAAAAGAAACCTTAAAAATTAGGGCAAAAATAAATGTAATTATTGTTCCCCTAATTTAAGAATATTTGTATTGTAGGGTGTAATTATATGTGATAATTGCATTAAATACCTAACTGGACCCATATTTCAAGAAAAGCAATTCCTTTTTTAATTTATTTTCTGTATTAATATTATCCAATATACTGATTGTTATTATTTTTGAATATTTTGATGAAAATAACCCTAAAACATATAATTTAAATGCTGTTTAAAAATTAAACTTCAATTACTACTTGTTTCAGCTTCACTTGGCTTCCATCGATTATAGTACCATATGAGAAAGAAATATGTGCTATATATATATAAATAAACAATTAATTTTTTATCTACTCATCCTCTCTCTCTAGCTTGATTATTACTTTGTTTTAAAACTCTTATAGCCATTTATCCAAGTTTTATCACCTGTAATGTCATTCTGGGGGTGGGGATAATTTTCCATTAATATGATCATTTCTTTACAAATTTCGGTATTTTTATTCTTTTTGTTATCTGTCAAAATCCTTGTAAGAAATTTGTTTTCTACTCATTAGTAGCTGGAAAAACCTTCTATGATATTTTGACATAAACTTACAATACTTTAATTTCATTTGATATCTCATTCAAAGTTATTGTTTGATTTTCTTTGGCAAGAGTAGTGATTTCCACGATAGTTTTTTTTTAAGAGAATGAGGTATGTGGATTGCGCCAGTAATCTTCAGCCCTGTATCTGGAAATGAGAATCATTGTGTTAAAAACTTGGCTAGGAGACTGGAGGCGTGGTTTCGGAGAGCGGGCTAATGGGGAGGCTTTGTCAAGAGCATTCATTCTCTTCACTGGTGGGCTGGTGAAAGTTGGAAGTAAGCTTAGGGAATGACTGCACTAGTGAAAATTTAAGTTTAAAAGAAGAAATAAAATAAAGAAATCATGAAATAAAATTAAAAGAATTTAATGATTTAGAATATGAATGAAAATAGGAGAGCACTCATATTATCACTCATTAAAAAGCAAGAAAAATTTATTTTTCTTTAATCATTGCTTCCATAAGGAGGCAAGTTTTTTTCTTCATCAGTTACTGCAGTTTTAATTTTGGTTAGTAAGTTTAAAAGCTTGGGATTTCTTTTGATTAGGTGAAGTTTTAATCATTACATAAATTTGTTCCAAAAAACTTCTGTCTGGTCCTAAAGTTTCTTTTGTTTTTGTAGTTTTATTGAATTTTTATGAATTCAATACCAGTTCATTTTTTTTCTTTCCAAGTCACTTTTTGTCCCCAAAAAATCACTAATAAAAGAAATTTTCCTTTTCTGTACGAAAGGATATAGATAACTATCTATTTGTGTATAAATGAATTCCAAATAAGGCAAGAAAAATATCAGTTTTGGAATTTTTTTTCACCTATACAATTAATTTGGATTTATTTAGGTTTAAGAAGCATACCTCTAAATTTCATATATGAACCCTTTGATTCTAGATCCAATTGTCCTGTCCATGCTCTGCCTATCATGGAGGTGAAATTAGATGGTTTGCTGACAAAGGAATTGGGCTGATTCTTAGAATCAACTTAGTCCATCATTGGGCCCCTTTTCTCCTATGTGCCTGCTATAAGTACATCAATGCTGCTGACAATCCTTAAAATTTAAGCTGTAAAAAAATGCTTCAGTTGCTGTCATAACAATCCTAGAAGCTTAACAAATTTTTTTGTGGTGTTAGGTAATCATTTCATTTGAGAATTAAAATTCTGTATAGACGTAAAGGAGCAAAAACTCCAATTAGTCTAATTGGAGTTTTTGCTCCTTTACGTCTATACAGAATTTTAATTCTCAAATGTGAAATGATTACCTAACACCACAAAAAAATTTGTTAAGCTTCTAGGATTGTTATGACAGCAACTGAATTATTACAAGACTTTGAGAATAGTTTTAGTGTTGGAAAAATAAAGTATTTTTTATTTGGACTTAATAAACAGGAAATAATAATAGTTTTAAATTTATTAAAAAGTATTAGATTAAAAGATAATCATGGATCACACTTGGTAATGGATTTATGCAAATATATTACAAATAGATTAAAAATAAAAATAGACTCTAAGGAGGTTTATAATATAGAATATTGCACTTTGCTATACATGAATAAATCATATAATGGGATACAATTTTCTGAAATATTTGGGAAACACATGGATTTATTTCCGATGAAAAATGTGTTAATAAAACGAGCGTTCAAGTATAATAAAAAAATTAGTAGATCAATTTTTAACTATAATGGTATTAAGGAATTAGTGGATAAAAAAGAATGTTGTTGCAATGAATACAAGAATTACGTAGACGAATATCATGGGCACGTAATAACTGGCAACTTAGAAATAGTACAGGATCACACACACACACAGAAATTAAGAGAAATTATGAGCAAAGGTACTGGTTATCGATTGACTATTTCAAACAGCAATTTAAATGTGAGAAAACAACTATCAGAAGATATTAATAAATTTATTCTAAATGTTGCAATTAAATATAATTTACCTACTCAGGCTTTTAAAGAATATGGTTTTCATGTCCTCAAGGACTTAATGAATTTTAATTTTAGAACAAAAAATGAAGATTGTTATAGAAAAATTAATGAATTTTAATTTTAGAACAAAAAAATGAAGATTGTTATAGAAAAATTAAGGGACCAATAGAAAACTTACAAAAACACTTTGTGATTGTTTATGTAGATAAAGTCCCAGGAAATTATGCAATTATATGTAAATATTATTATAGTAAATTAATAAATGATCATATATATATATACAAAATAATAATGCATATGATGTAAGTAAATTTAGTATGAAAGAAATTAACAACAGATTATTGGCATTTGGTAAACAATTAAATATTTCTAGCAATAAAATTATATATCCCCATATATTTCTGACTCCTAAATTTCATAAGAATCCAATCAAATTCCGCAGTGTAACAAATGGGTTCAATACTTATATATCAAAATCGGGAAGAATTTTACAGACCATATTACAAGATACAATAGACAAATTTAAGGATACTTCTATTATAAAAAACAGCCATGATGTAATAAAAAAAGTTGATCAACAAGAGGTATTTTCTGTGAATGGGTTCGATTTCGAAGATTTATTTAACTCCATTAAAATAGAAGATATAATTCAGGTACTTTCAGATGCATATGAGAAATATGATTTGAATAATTACATTTTAGTTTTGAAAAGTTCAATACACTTATTCGTTTTGTTATACAGGAGAACTTCATTATTTTTGAGAACAAACTTTATAAACAAATCAAAGGATTGCCTCAGGGTGGCCCGGCTAGTAATAGTCTCGCTAACCTGTATTTACACCATTATGAAATAGTTCGAAGTAAGGAACCCTCTTGCCTCTTGTTAAGATACATAGATGATTTAATTGTTATAGGTCATGATAGAGAATTTAAACCTAACATTAATTTTTATCCGGAATACCTAAAATTAATACAGACGAATTTTAACTCGAACAAAGTTGAATTTTTGGATTTGGATTTAATTATTATTGACAACAAATTATATAGCAATATATATGATAAAAGGGAAGCATTTAAATTCAATGTCATAAAGATACCAAACTTCAATAGTTGTCTTCATATATCTGTATTTAGAAATATAATTTTAAATTTTTTGTTGAGAAATAATAATTTAACTACGCACAATATTGATAGATTCAAAAATATCCAGAAATTTATATTATTGTGCATACAAAATGATTATCCCATCAATTTCCTGAGAAAATATATAGATCAGAAATATTTCTTTAAAATATTTTTAAACTCGTAAATGCACAGATCCACCACACAACATGAGGTCCACAAAGTCAGCTTGTTAGTGGTCCAGCTGTGAAGAATTTATGCATTCCACACACACAGGTTACATTTTAATACACACACACTTAAAACTATATTTACACGACTATATATACACTTTAAAATTATTTATTACCAGGTAAACATTTATGTCCAAACAGACATTTATGACCAATCAATCAAGCAAGTCTTTTACATGTGATATGGTTTGCATCTGGTGCCAAGTAGTCATACTCTAGTGTTGGATCAAGAATCGATTGGATTGACATGGTTAGATGTTATGAGCAAAATATGATGTGTAATTGATATATTAAAAATGAAAAGTCGTGCTGTAAGAAATGGATCATATTCTTGATGGGATACTGTTTGGTGAGTCTTTAATGATTTACTCTATTCATTTGTGAATATACTGTATTTTTAATGATTTACTCTATTCATTTATGAATATACTGTATTTTTAATGTGAACATTCGGTTTTTAGAAATTTTTAGTTTGAACTTTCAGATTTTTTAGATTGAACTTTCAGATTTTTTAACTTGAACTTTCGGATTTTTTTAATTTGAACTTTTTGATTTTAGATAATTTTTGATTTGAACTTTCGGATCTCAAATATTTTTTGATTTGAACTTTCGGATCAGGAATTTATTTTTTCTTCCTTTACAACTATTTTAAAGATGGGTGCATCATCTTGGGAGTTTGAAGGTTCACTTATATTATGCACTAAATTGTTTTTAAATTTTAATATTGTAATATCTTTCGGAATGTGATGGCGAATAGTTTTATTTTTCAAGTATAATGATTTAATTTTAACTTTTTATTTTAAAGTATAATGGTTTAATTTTAACATTTTAATTTTTTTAAAAATTTTTTTCTGAAATTTGAATATTTTCCAATTAACTTACCAAGTTGCAATAGGGGGAAGGTTGGCGCCATCAAACTAGTTTAACCCCACTTATCGGTCCTAAGTCCGAGATTGCACTTGGATATTTTATTTTATAATTTTTTAATTTTGTTTGAAAATGATGGAACATTATCTTTTATATTCGCCATTGATATTCTGAAGTGTTTTGGTATTTTAGGATTCATATATTTCAATTTTTAAATTGATAATTGTGATTGTTTATATATATATATATATATATAGTAACATGTTAAAAGTTGACAACATTATCTTACTTGTGGACCTAATTCTTCATGTCATTTGCATTCGCACCAATTCTAAGGAAAATAGTTTTGTGATAAAAACAGTTTTCTCTATACCAGATACTTTTTTTTTTTGCCCCTTAAATCATTACTAGGCATCGATTACAAATATATATAATAGATCCACAATTTTTTTCCCATATAATCATATTGTTGCATAATTTGCCATAAGCGTTTAGCATCAAAAAATTTTTTAGAAATTGAATTTAAGTTTGTAGAATTTATTTAATGCCTACCGATATAAATCATTAGGAAAATTAAAAAATAAAAAAGAAGAGATACTGGATTTTACAATATTTGCATCACTAAAAAGGGAATATATTACAGTTATGAAAAACTTCTATTGCTAGCATATCATTATCCAGTTATTAAATTTGTAGTCAAAAGGAAACACATTGGAATAAACTTATGATAAGTTAAATGTTTTGCATGTAAAAATGATTATTTAGAAATACTGAATAGTAACAGTTAAATGTATTTTTATTAAAACAGAAAATAATTCACTCTTACCAATCTTTGAGCTAAACTATATAAATATAGAGAATGACAGCTATAGCTCCTCAATTTCATTATATTACAAATGGATATAAGACATATATTTTTAAATACAGAAGATTTTCCAATGCATTCTTCAGAATGCTATTGATAATTTTAAAGAAACAATTTTGAAATTAGATTCATGAAAGATAAGAAGGTTTTTTCTGTGCATGGTTTTGATTTTGAGGAATTTTCAACTCTTTATAAGTATTGATGATATAATTAAATTTATTTTGCTTGTATATGGTATATATTTGAATAATTTGAGGAGAAAAATTATATAGTCTCAAAAACTTTGTGTTAGAAAATTTCATTCAATTCTATTAAAATCTGTACAACCAAATTAAAGACTTCATCAAAATGGCCTGCTGATAATTGCTGGACCAATCTTTATACTTTTATAACATGCATCATATTTATATGATAATACATATTACTTTCTATACAATTACATGGATTTTTATTTTTAGTTGGAAATAATAAATTTGAACCTAATATTACTTACCATCACCAATATTATACCTTAGCATCTAATTTATAACTTAAAGTTGAATTTCTTGTTTTATATTTACAGATAGTTAATGATAAAATATTTAGCAATATATATTTATTATAAAAAAGATATCTTTTAGGTTTCATGTAATTAAAATACTTCTTTTTAGAATAATAACCAACTTATATCTATGTAATGTTAATTTTTTTTTTTACTTCACAATAATAATTTAAAACCTTACTTAAAATAATTAAATTCAATTAATCCTATTTTTCAGAACATTAGTTTCTAAACTTTTTTCAACATCAACCCCCTTTTAAAAGGATACATCCCCCTGTATTTGTCTCTATAATATACTGTATATAATATAATCATAATTCTAATAATTTCACACAAAAAAATTTTTAAGATAATGTAACAAAGAACATGAACAGAAATTAGAAATGAAATTTTTTATTAGATTAATGTTTTATTTTTTATACTGTCACATTTTGCTTTAGATGTATGAATTGCACTTCTCTGTGCATGCTATCTTGTGCATACCAAATAATGTATTATTAAATAATTACAATCCACATAAAATTTAAAAATTATATAGAAAAATTTTATAGATCCCTGGTAAGTTGAACTTCATTCGAGACTAGATTGATGACTCAATCCTCCGCTCCCTATCTTGAAACTACGATATTGCTGGTGTTAGCTTGACTTGTTGGAGGAGGAGTGGCTTCATTAACGCAAGGATCAATGGGGCATCTGGTTTCGGCTATTGGGATTGAACATTGCTATTGGTTGTAGAGTAAGCTTGCAGAGACTGCCCTTCTCAGAGAAAAAATGTAACTATTGAGATAAAAATACTAAAAGAAAGAAATTAAAATTAGAAAAGAGAAAAATTAAAGAATTAATTATCTAGGAGCGATTGTACAGGTAGAAAAGCTTTTGTCTGTGATTTTTGGGTGCTTTAAGAGCTGGGAGTAGTTGCAGTAACTTTGGCATTTTTTTAACAAGATCAGAAAGAATTTTAAAAAGGTTGATTAAAAACTAGAAATTTCTGAAATATTTGTTTCAGGGTTAGATGAATCATGGGATTGACTTTGTTCTGTTTTACTATTATTTTCATTTGAGTTTTAGGATTCTATATTATCTTTATTTCCTCTAACAATATTAGCAAAGGAAATTCCTTCAATAACATTGTTGCTATAGAAATTATTTTAATTTAAATTTATGAGGGGTTACTTTCTTTCGTTTTGGAAATTTGGGACATTTGGTATAATTGGCAGTATGCCCGTAGGCTTTGCAATTTTTGCAGAAGGGATTCTTCTGTTTTACTTTTATCTTGCATTCTTTTGTAAGGTGACCTTTACCGCACTTCAGACAAAGTGGAATTTGATGGCAATTGGCTGCCGTATGGAAGAAATGATTGCATCTAAAACATTGAGTGATACCCCGAATGGAGTATCCCTCAACTTTAATTTGCATGTAACCTAAATGAGTAAGGTCGAAAACAGGGAGATTTTGTTGATTCCTGGGTAGTCTGATTAAGAAGAAAAGGAGAGGTGCTTTAGTTTTTCTGGAAATGAGTTGTGGCTGTTACTAGAAACAGTATAATAAATCCCTGGTGTGCTATAGATCCTTTTTAAACTGCCATCTATTTACATCAGGGGTGGGCAGACTTTTACATTGCACGGTCTACTTTTAATTTTTTTCAAGGTGTCGTGGCCCATCATGTGATGCAGTTGTGGTAAGCAAAAAAAAAAAAAAAGCACAGCACAATATTTGTATTACAACAATAATAAATACAGAGTGTGTATACTTACCTACATAACTACAGCAGAAAAACAAAACTTACTCTTTTAAAGCTACGTTTTAAGTAAAACGCAAAATACAAACATAATAATTATACCTATAAATTTAATATCAAATGATGTATTTTCAAATAATTCACAATACATCACAAATTAAGTAATTTCCCCTTAAAATTAGTTTTTATAGCTATAGTCTCAATAGACGATTTTGTCTTCGTATTATCTGCCCCCCCCACACAATCTTGAATATACCTTGGTATATTATTACTAACTGCTAATCTTACACTTGCCGAATCTATTCTTGATAATTTCACCGAAAATTCTAGACCGAATAATGATTATGATGACGTCGATGAGTTAATTAATAATACGGTTAACTCCTTCCTCTCCCTTCCTACTTCCACTACTACTGAAACTGCCTATCCCTCTGAGATTATTAGCTATATTAAGAAATCTAACTCTAAAAAAGCGCCAGGTAAAGATGGCATTAGTAATCGGATGACTAAAAATTTCTCCCTCAAAGCTATTCTCATTCTAACAATTCTAATTAATAAGATTTTAACTCTTAATTACTTTCCTAAAGCTTGGAAAGAAGCCATTATTTTTCCTATCCTTAAGCCAGGTAAAAACAAAAATATTCCTTCTAGTTATCGACCAATTTCTTTACTTTCCACCTTAAGTAAAATCACAGAATCAATTATACTGGCTAGACTCAAAGAATTTCTCTATACTAACAATATTATCAACCCAAATCAGTATGGTTTTACAAATAAACTCTCTACCCTACACCCACTTTTAAATCTAACGGAAGCAATCTCAGAGGGCTTTCAAAGTAAAAAGAGCACCGGCGCAGTATTTCTGGATATCCAGAAAGCCTTCGACCGTGTGTGGCTTACTGGTCTTACTTATAAACTTATAAATTATAATATTCCTCCACCGCTCGTTTTTCTACTTCACTCGTACAACTCTAATCGCTCTTATCAGGTTCGTGTCAAGGATACTTTGTCTACAACTAAATTTATTAACTGTGGAGTAGCACAGGGCAGTCTGCTTGGACCCTTGCTGTTTAATCTTTACATTAACGACATACCAGAATACTCTCTCACTAAACTAAACATGTATGCAGACGATACAGCTGTGCACACTACATTTAAGAGAATCACATCAGTCACTTTTGCTCTAAACAAACACCTTAAATTGCTAGAAAATTACTACGACGGTGGAAAATCAGCATTAATGTTGAAAAATCCGCCGCCGTATTATTCACTAAAAACGTAAAATTCCACCACCACCTAAAATGTACAACACTATAATCCCATGGTCTCAAAGTACTAAATACCTTGGTATTACATTTGATAAAAATCTCACTTGGAAAGCACACATTCAAAACACGCGTCAAAAATTCCGGAAATTAATGTTTAAACTTTTTCCCCTAATTGGCCGGAATTCGGATTTATCTAGAAATAATAAAGTGCTTTTATTCACAGCCGTTATGCGTCCCATATTATCTTATGGGTGCCCAGTGTGGGGATACGCCGCTAAAACTAATATCAATATCTTAGATACTTTACAAAATTCAACAATCCGAATGATCGTTAAAGCCTCAAGGTACATGAGAAACGACGACATTCGGAAAGCTATTAAAATCAAAAGTTTTAAATTCTATATCCAGAAAATAGCTAAAAAGTTCTTTAACTCTCTGCAATTCACTAATAATAGCAATATGATTAACTTAAATACCTATACTCCTCATGATTCTACTAAAAGACCGAGAAGAATACTTCTCGACTCCTACAATCCACCATAATTTTAATAGCCCGTGCAATTTTGCACAACTATTGCTAAATTTTTTAATTCTATATTTATCTTTATTTTTCATCTTAAATTTTGTCGTATCCCCACCATCCGGGCTTGCCCCTCCCCTTTAGTCTTAATTTTCTCTTTGAGAGACTTGAGCAGCCTATGAGAGTCGATTTCATCTCCCGCCATGCACCAATAAGAGAGCTCCCTTTCAGCTCTCCGCCATGAACCCAGATATCCGCACGACCCAGGAAATTACTCCAACGATTGGCTCGACCAATCAGCTGCTTCCTACATGCTAGCAGGATACAGCCCACAGTCGTTCCTCATATATTTTTCGGATATGGGATGGAGGCTCGCTTCGCGAGCCATATGCCCAGAAAATGTCACCGTAGTCACTTACACTGGATCCTAAGTGGTAATATGTTGTCTTAATTATATTCTTCGTTGAAAATGTAGATTCACACAGGTAGGTAGAGCGAAAGAACGATGTTAAATGAATTGCAGCTTTTTTTTTAATTGGGATGCTTTACTTTGACCAATAGATTTCAAAAGTCATTCTTTACAGATTATGTCCTTTTGAAAGAGAAAAGCTTTGTTTTCCTGGAGAGATAAAGAAAACATGCAACATACACTTGCTATAAAAAGTCTGCGTTCACCCATAAGAAATCATATAGCAAAGGTAAAATTTAATAGAAATATAATTTTTTTCTAACAAAATTTCATGAATTTGTTTATTATTTAAATATTGAGCATGCAAGAATTTGTTAATTTTGAATTAAAACTACTTAGGATAACGAGATTTTTGTTGCAAAATACACAAATAGTAGACAGAAAAAGTCTGCGTTCACTATTTGAATATTCTTGGTTCTTGGAATTTGTATCAACAGGCAACAGAGTTTTTGCATTTAGTTATCAAGTAAAATAGCTTAAGAAAATTGTGACGCAATAATTGTTACGTTTTTGTGAGATACGAAGCAATTCAAGGACATGGAAAATAAAAAGGAAATTAGTACCAGTGAGCGTAAAATCAATGTGAAAAGATGGAAAAAGTCATCAGGATATAGCCAAATCCGTTGGATGGCAGTATTCATCTATCCAGCATGTTATTTATAACTTTAAATCTACAAGAGTTTACACATCCAAACCTCTTTTAAGTTGTCCATCTAAACTCACAATCAGAGAAAAACGAAGTATGACATCAATGGTAAAAAAAAAAAAATCTGTGCTTGTCTACAACTTAAATAGCAACAGACATTCACGAGCAGTTTAACAAAAATATTTGGGTGGATACTGCTAGAAAAATCTTGAAAAAAGCCGGATATCATAGTCGAGTGGTTCACAGAAAGACTTATATTTCAATGACCAACCAGCTTAAGCGGATATCTTTTGAAAGAGATATACATAAGCCTCTTGAGTTCTGGAGGACTGTGATATTCTTTGACAAGGGCCAATTTTGTATCTTCGGCATAAAAGGTTGTAAATTAGTCTGTAGAAAATCTTGCACAGCGCTTCAAAAAGAGCATTTAGTACCAACAGTAAAACATGGCGGCGGTAGAGTCATTGTGTGGGGGTGCATGGAGAGCATTGATGTTGGCAAGTTGGAGTATATATAATCAATTATGAACAAATATGATTACTTTGATGTCCTAAAAAAACAATTTAAAGGAAAGTGCCACCAAACTCGGCTTAGGATAATCGTTTCATTTTCAACACGACAACGATCCTAAGCACACCGCTTAGATTGCGAAACTTTGGCTCTTGTATAATGTCCCAAATCAACTGCACATGGCCCCACAGTCATCTGATCTGAATCCTACAGAACACCTATGAGATTTGTTAGAGTGCAGGATTCGTCAACACAATGTATCTAGCAAGCATATGCTGAAGAGTGTTCTTAAGGACCAATGGGAAAAGATAACTGCTGAAAAAACCCCAAGATTTGTTAGTTCAATGCCGAAACGACTTCAGGAGGTTCACAAATGATGAAATTAACCAACCAGCTACTAAATAGCTCATTATTCTCTTTTTAAATAATTTTTATAGTTACTACTAAAACAGTGAACGCAGACTTTTCCTACTTGATTTTTGTTATTATCATTACAAACCTGTCTTTATTTTAAAATCTATGAAGGCAAACCAAATTTATTTTTGTTATTCTGAATATATATATATATACTTAAAGTGAACTAAATAAAATCTAATTAAAATTTGTTTTTAAATTCCAGTTTTTAAACTTTTTTTCATTGTTCATGTAAGCAATAGTACGTGAACGCAGACTTTTTCTAGCTAGTGTATATTTAGTTATATTTTTCACATCAACATTGCCAAATGAATAACCATGAATGCAACTTTCGTGGGGTTCTAGTCTAGTAAATTCTTGAAAACGTCTCTCAAATTTAGTTTGGAGTTTTATTCACGGGTGTTTTCATTATCTTGGTAACCACCTGTGTTTCTTTTACTATGCGCGTCTAAGATCTTATGCGAAGGCGGTCACCCCAAAATGTCTTGGCGGTCCACCGGTCGATCGCGATCGACTTAATGCTCACCCTGGATTCACGTGGACACCATTGGGAATTCCTGGTTCAGAATGTGTGTAATTATCCCATAATACTTTCAAAACATTAGCTCATCCTTATAGATAAAAATACTTTTACTAGATTCCATTTTCATTTATGTGTATCATAAATCTATTGGTAGTTTTGTAAATTAAGATTTACTTCTGAAATCTACTGCACATTAGGATTACAAAGTCAATGGTTTAACTGTGTGTGTGTGTGAAAATTAAAATTACTTTTATCACATATTACACCTTCAGACACGTTTTAAGCCATATTTATCTATTTACAAATTCCAACATTTTTGTAAGAGTTTTTATATGTTTATTTTTTTAATATTACCTTTCCTAAAGGATTTAATGTATCCGACTAAGTTCGGAACCATGATTTTGCAAAAGCATATAACTGGATAATATTTATGATATTTAGTGTCACTTAGATTAGAAAATGTATATAAAATTGTTTTAAGAATATTATTACAATAAAAAAGTATTTAAGTACAATATTTTGACAAAAAATGAACATAGAATGACCCATTTTCAAAATATTCCCTTTTTGCGAAATATGCTTCTATTATAATAATATTTTGCCTGTATATAGCTCAGACCTCTGTACAGAGGCTCAACTAGAATTTTTGAAATATATAACTTAGAAGTGGATTTATCCATATTTCACAACAACAGAGGGGAGAAATTAAAAAAAAACATGCCGATAATTATTTCAATTGGTGGTAACTCTGAAAATAATGTGAATTTAAAAAAAAAAAATTCAGACTCTCTGGAGACGAGATTAAATCAACAAGTTAGCTTCGATATTCCCGAATTCATACACATTTCAAACAATTAAAATACGAATTGAGAAATCGCGGAGAAAGAATATAGACTTAACAGTTAACCTAGTTTCAGCATTTAAATATTTTTTTAGATTTTAAAACTTGGTTTAAGAATGTTTTGACTATCGTAATACCACAGTAGGCAATTAATTCATATAGTCGCTTTGAAAAAAAGATGTCAGTTTCCAAGAATTAGGCACTAACGAAGATCTTAAAGTAAAGTTTAGAAATGAATGTCAATAATTTTGGCTTTAAAAAGATATACGTGTTATTTATTCCATATTCTGGAACATCCGAAGAAAGCCTTTAAATGTATTTCCAAATGAGAAGGAGTTACAGTGCGCTTGCCAATCTCTATAACAAAAAAAGAAAGAAAGAAGAAAAGATATTCGACACACTTTAAGGTATCCGACTACGTTCGGAACCGTGATTTTAAAAAAGCGCATAAACAGATAATTTTCATGTTATTTAGTATCACTCAGATTAGAATACACACATAGAATTGTTTTAAGGACATTTTGACAAAAAAAATTATTTAAATATAATATTTTGGCAAAAAATTAACTTAGAATAATCTTTTTTCCAAATGTTCTCCTTTCGTGATAAATGGTTCTTTTTTCCAAATGTTCTCCTTTCATGATAAATGGTTCTTTTTTCCAAATGTTCTCCTTTCGTGATAAATGGTTCTACTATAATAATATTTTGCCTGTATATAGCTCAACTACAATTTTTGAAAAATTCACATTATTTTCAGAGTTACCACAAATGGAAATAATTATTGGCGTTTTTTTCTTAAAATTGCTCCCCTCTGTTGTCATAAAATATGAATAAACCCACTTCTAAGTTATATATTTCAAAAATTCTAATTGATCCTCTGTACAGAGGTCTGAGCTATATATAGGGAAAATATTATTATAATAGAAGCATTTTTCACAAAAGGAGAACATTTGGAAAAAATATTGTTCTAAGTTATTTTTTTGTCACAATGTCCTTAAAACAATTTTATGCTATATTCTAATCTGAGTGACACTAAATATCATGAAAATTAATCCATTTATGCGCTTTGCAAAATCACTTCCGAACGTAGTTCGATATCTTAACCAAAGAGATATTTATGGTTAAATAGATAAGATTGATGTCAAATGTTGAAAATTTTTTATTGGATCCCCAAATGCATCCCTTCCCCTTAAATCATTTGTTTGTTTCTCAGTTATTTTATCCATTAATTAAATTTTAATTTTAACTACCGTAAAATCCGGAGTATATAACGCGCACCTATATTTTCAAGCTGATTTTTTTAATTTTCAGGTATATTCGCCGTATAACGTGCACCCCCTTTTTTAAGAAGGAACCTAAAATATATACGTGTGCAATTCTCTTATGTTTTTAAGTCCTTTATTTGAGGTATTATTACAAGCTTTAGAGGAAATAGTATACCTTAACCATTATGTTCATAAGGAATGTCATTTCTTTTAAATAAACATTATTTAGATATATATAGAAGTCTAATTTTTTTTTAAGAGCTCTTCTTTTTTTTTATTATTTTTAAAGCTCTTATTTTTATACTCGGTGTATAACGTGCACCCGTAAATTTCGATCTTATTTTTTATGTTTAAAGTGCGTGTTATACGTCGGATTTTACGGTAATTAACATGTGTTTGCTTAAGTATTAAACACAATACTACAGTTAAAAATTTAAATCTTTTAAAGGAAGTTGCTCTATACCTGCTGTCAAAAATACATTTAAGTTGATGAATTTGTAAAAATTTAATATTAGGTAAGTAGGGGTCTACCCCAAACCGAAAAGCCTGTCAAGGGGTGTATGAGGCAAAAAAGCTCTACATCATGGGTCTCCAACACGCGGCCCGCCAGTACATAAATTGCGGCCCACCGACTCTTTTTAAAAAAATTTAAAATATCAGATTTTTAAAGTTTTTTCATTTTGAAATTTATTTGAAGGGAAATTTATGTATATATATATACACACAATGCCTGTTACCTATTCTTGTTTTAAAATAAATCCGTTTTGATAGCAGAAATGTCCTTTAAATTAAAACAGTTTTATATTTTAGCAAACAGTTACATTTGATTTTAATATAGTAAATAACTTTTTTAATAAATTTCGAGTTGCGTCATGCATATCCTTTACTATGGATGGTGCATGATTCTCTGTGTGTGCGACTTTCGTTTCTCCTCCTCCTTTTCGGTTTGAAGTGCCCAAAAAGCAAGAGGCAGTCAGAGATGTTTTTTAAAGTTTAAAAAAAATATTCCGGATGGATAAGATAAAGAACAATGCATACTTAATCGTTTGCGAATGACAGTACAATCAAATTTCAGCAATAAGTAACGAAAAATCAGTTCTAAAGAAACACCGTAATTTTCAAGAAAATGGCAACACACACGCACTAATATTTTAAACATTATTTGATCATTTCATTATTATATTATAAAAACATTATTAGATCATCTATATCTGTATACATAAAAAATAATGAAAACAATAATAATAATTCATTCTGTTTTAAATTTTCACTCCAATAAATCTTTTTGCCAAAATATTGTATTTAAATAATTTTTTCTTGTCAAAATGTCCTTAAAACAATTTTATACATATATTCTAATCTAAGTGACACTAAATATCATGAAAATTATCTATTTATGCACTTTTTTAAAATCACGGCTCCGAACATAATCGAATACCTTATTGGAAATTCTCTTTTATTTTATAAGAAGTGGTGACAGATAAAATATGTGGTTGCATCTTTTTTTGCTGTATTGGTATTGGTAATGTAATGCTTTTAGTGTATTGAAATGTTACACTTGAGCATTTTAGTTAGTTCAAAACTGCTTGACATATCTCCACATATGTTATGACTTTTTGTTCTTTAAATACTTTTGTCACTATTATTTTTGTACATTACTTATGTGGTATTCTGTTTTTGTTAAAATGGTTAGTTGGTTTATTTCATTCATTTATTTGTTATATATATTGTATTTATTTGTTTTTTGATATTTCCATATTAGCTTTCTATGTTACTAAGTAGGTGATTGGTATCATCAAATTAATTTAACCTTGCATTGGAACGCGAATTTGCATGTTAACTTGCTGATATCTATTTTTAGTTTTTCATTCAGCTCTTTTTACTTTATTGACTAATTCTTTTTGTTTTGTTAATTTTGTTATATGTTTCATATATATTCTTATCTGTAGGGAACTACATTTAAGTGTATATAAAAAGTTTTAAAATTGAACATTCAAATTTAAAGACTAACTACCCAAATAAATAAGATATAAAATGAATGCAAGTTAAAAACTACAGTACAGTCCCGCTAATCCGAACATCCGGTTAATCCGAACGGCTCCGCGGAAAATTTTTTATAATTTTAAGGACGAAAAAAAAATCGGTGAATATTTCAATATAAAACAGTATAAACCTTAATTCAAAACAGTTCTTTATTTAATATTCACGCACTGTACATCAAGTTAGGTTACAAATTTTAAAATGGAATAAACTACAGAACAGAACCACTAATGTTTAGTATGAAAAATTGTACTACATAACCCGTACTCCCAGTTCAAATAGTGATTTCGTTGTTACTCCGGCTAATCCGAACAATCACTTAATCCGAACAGGGGTCGGTCCGATATTGTTCGGATTATCGGGACTGTACTGTATATTTAGATATTCTAAGACATTCAAAGTGTGACAAAATTTAAACAGCAGATAAAATCAAGCTCAAGAGAAATTTTGCCATCTCATTCCAAGTGTTGATATCACTGGAATTATGTAATTTTGATCTGTCACTAAGAATCATTGATGTTTCTTTAGAGTTGATACACTGACTTTATTCCTAGGCACTGCATTCTAAATGTGTATCGATTTTTTTAGAGCATTTAATAATCAAGCACATATTTTAATGTCCTTGAATTTTTTTTAATTAAAAGCCAGGTGTTTCTTAAACAAGTAGAAGCAATTTGTAAATAATCTTGTGGGGTTATAATTTTTTAAATATTTTTTATCTGGACTGAGAATAGGATTTGCCTTTAGTAAATGTATCAAATACATGGTTAAAAGCTGTTAAATATGGTAATTTTACAGATTTCTCCTTTTAATGAAAATTATTCCTCCTTAGTTCTATATACCGTATTTTCCTGTATATAATCCGCGGATTATGTCTTTAAAAAGTTTAAAATTTCGTTGTGCATATTATACGCCGCCGTGGATTATCTGAGGTAAAACATTCTCCATCAGAAAAGCTAACAATAAAGTTTTGAAATTGAGTCGCTGGCGCCATTTCCAATTTTCTCTTGACTAGAGCTATTACGTCCTTGAAAGTTTTCATCATGTTGAAGCGAAAGCGTTAAGTTACGCTGCAATCTTCAAGTTAAAAGTTATAGCGAAGGCTACCAAAGTCGGGAAGCTGCAAGATTTTTCAACGTTGACGAATCAAATATTTGTTTGTGGAGAAAAAACAAGACCAACTTCGAAAATTGTGATCGACGTTAAAGAGCCGATAGTCGTGGAAAACTTCACTGGCCAGAATTAGAGGAAGAAATAAAAAAATAAATGGATTTTAAAAGAAAGAGACAATGGAAAAGCAGTCTCGATCTTAATTTTTTTGCTGTTAACTTGCTACATTAAAAAAAAGTTTTTCTCCACGTGTAATGTTTTGTTTAACAACTCAAAACATAGATGGCAGTAGCAGAGAATTTTTTTGTTTTATTGAGATTATCGTAAAAAATATTATATATATTTAAAGAGAAGTTTCATAATAACTTTTTTTTTCTGTACAATTTCTTACTTCTATTTTGAATTATAGTGTGTATTTTTTATCTTATATGACACTCATTATCGGCAGTTTATATTTTTGGATTATTCGCTGTAAAAACTGCCGCAGATTATATACAGGAAAATACGGTAATATTTATCAGTTATTTAGGACATGTACCTTAAGGCTTAAAATTTTATTTATTTTAAAATAAAATTTCAGGATTATTTAATTTATTAGTGTATTAATAATGAATGACTGCTCGCACGTAAAAATTTTAAAGTAAATGTTTATATTGCTTTTCGATTCATTTTTGAACCTCTCAAATTAATTAACATATTCCCATAATGATGATGTATAACTACTCCATTGCCTATTATGTAGATATTCCTTCATTTTTAAATTTCATGACTCATTATTTCACCACATTCCTTTGTGTATAACATTCATCATTCTGTCTTATAATATAACACAGCTTCTTGTTCTAGTCATACTAACTTCACCTGTTTTATTTATTTGTTGGTCATTTTTTTTATTATTCATTAAATCATCTTTATGATTTAACATTTTAAGAAATCAAAACTTGTATGAAGACAAGTGGAAAAAGAAGTTATATTCTTTTGACTTCTATTTCATTTTAAATGGGGATTTTCTCTTATTTATATGTTAACTGTTAAGTTTTTATGAACAATGTGAATTTAAAAGTTTCCATTCTCTCTTTTTGTTTTAAGTTTTATTATCAGCATTGCTGATAAGCGCGACTAGTGTATTTTATGATTTGACTTTAAACTTGGTGCACCTTCCTGGTGAATTTAACTGGACAGTTATATTTAAAATATTTATTGTTTTTGTGTATGTGTGTGTGTAATTCTTTGAATATTTTTTTATCAAAGTTATTTAAAAGAGTAAGTTTGACTTTTAAAATGTAAATTGTAGATAATTGAAATAAATCTTTGTTGATGAGTATATATAACTTATAATTTAACTTTAGTTAAAGTTTTACAAGTAAATCTATACCTTACTAAAAATCAATAGAAGTATCTGTGTTTTGTATTAATTATTTTGATTGTGATATGCTTTCTTGACTTCACTTCGCAATCAATTTATAAATTGCAATTATTTATATTTATTATAATGACATCGGTGGTATATTTATTTAAAAATTTGGCAGGGACATAAAAGTACAAAAATATCCAATGTTTTTCAACTCTTCTTTCTTATGCCATGATGTTTACTGGAAATTTTGCTACTTTAACTTAATATGACTAACCTGATATTTTTTCTTTATTTTATGTAAATGGATTGATTGTGTAAAAGTGATGAGGAAATCACTCTGGTCGGGGGGGGAGCTGTATCAAAATTCCTTCAGGGATTTTAGATATGGGAGCCTAGTCAGTGGAACTATAGTTACACATGTTGGGGGCCCTGTATCATTGATATGGCGGTAGCTGCGTCCCTGGAGGAAATCTTTCTTTGTCTTTCAATCTGTTAGTTATATGTGTTATAAAAAAAGAAAACAGCAAATAATTTTTTTTTACACAAATTCAAGGTGTTGATTAATTTTTAGTAAAGACTTATAAATGTATTATATGGGCATCTACAGTATTAGCACTGTTACATTTACTTCCAGTACTTAAGCTAATTATATTTCTGAGTATTTATGTTTTTAATTGTTCTGTTTAATTTAATCTTGTTCATTTTCTCATTTCTAGTCAGTTGTTTTTAATGCATTTATGAATTGATGATTTCTGTTATGAGTTATCTTTTTATTGGATTTCTTTTTTTATATATGATAATTGTTTTAAAATGCATAGGAATGTACTTTCTTACTGCAAATAGATCACATTTTTTAAATTTTGATTACAAATATGTGCTTCTCTCCCTTTCTCTCTCTTTTCACACTCACAATTCATTTGGGAAAAAAATTTAATTTGTGACTGACAAAATCAGAACTTGCATATAATCTCTTTAGTTGAGATATTTAAATAATTTTTATAAAGATACTCTGATTTGTATTTATAAATAAGTACTGCTCTAACATTTGTTCTTTAATTATAATTTTATTTATATAACTATAATTAATATTTTTTATATTATAATTTTTTAAACCATTTTGTTTAATACTATCATCTTATTCATACCCAACTTATAAAGGTACAGATTTGTAAAATTCGTCCAATACTTGGTATGTATAAGGCTCAATATAAAATTGAAGATACGAAAAAGCTGAGTATATCTGATATTTGTTTAATTGCTTAAATGGTGCCGCACTAAAAAGTGATACCAGCTCCTGGGGAATATACTAGGTCTGCTAAGGTAGAAATACCAATATGCAAGCCCCATTACAGAAAAGAAAAGAAAAAAAGTATTTGTTTAATGAATTTCATCGTATTATGAATCAATAATATTTGCTAATTGTTCAAAATGATAAAATACTCCTTAATTGTGATCAAAAGTCTTATTTAATGTAAGGTAAATATAATGATAATTACAACATTTAAGCATATTCTCTCTTGATATTTCTTCTAGTAAGAATTTTTTTAATGTCTCATTTCTTTTCAATTTGTCATGTACATGTGTTAGAAATGCTGATTCTCATTCTTTCAGGTGTGTAGTGTTTTCAGAATTCTCCCTTGAAAGTAACAAATTAATATTTATTAAATATTTAATGTTACATGTGTTGTAATATTGTGTCTGTATGATTTAATGTTTTTCTATTGTCTAGTAATTTGGTGCAAATTGAGTAATTTTTACTGGATGATTTTTATTTTATGTTAAACTTGAACAGAGTGAGATTTTTTAATCTGGTCCTGATTTTAATTAAACCAGTTGCTCATTATTATTTATTATTAATTACTCAGATTTGATTGTTTTGTTATTGAAAAGCATTGTATAAAGTCCTTGGTTAATACAAATCAGCAAATTGAATGGGAAAATGTGCTAGACTTTTTTCTACCTAAAAAGTGTGTTTTTGTAATGCTTGAATAAAAATGACTGAAGAGAGAAGTAGTTGTGTTTTGTAAATTAGTGTTTTCAAGTTAATATGAAAAAATATATATTAAGTTTAAAAGTTTTTTCTTTTTCTTACATAATTGTTTAAATTTAATACTATGCATTAAAGACAAAATAATTTATAATTAAATTATAACTTTATTATGATACATTGAAGAGTTATACTTTTTAATATATGAATTTTTTTTAAAAAAATGCAAGATTTATATTTTAATATTCTTAATATATTTTAGTTTTATGTCAAAACATAGATTAGAATTTTTTTTTATCTTTTTAAATTAGATTATTAATTTTTAACATACTAGGCATGCTCAAACACTTCATAAGAAATGTACATAAAAATTATGTTAATTGAAAAACTTATCTAATTATTATCCTTGTTTTTTAATGTACTTATGTCAGTATGCTTTACTTTGTTTACATTCAGTTTAACTTTAACAAACATGAAAAAGTCTTTTAAGGCCAGACCAAATAAGTATGAGAGAAGCTGATACAACACTGATGGTGTTTTCAGTCAATAACTTACAACTAAGAAATAGTGTGTGAGAAGGTTCATTGTTAATGATGGAACAAATTTTTTTATTCTTCTGGTTTAACCATTCTGACCGATGATTTAATTGTTCCTCGTGACATTTTTCAACTCATCACTAATTATATGAAATGCCTGTGTATTGGTGTATACTGGCCAAAACCATTTCATAAATTTTCTCTGCTCTTTTGCCAATTCCATGTTGATTTGTATTTACTTTCACTCATCACTGCAAGAGAACAAAACTTGCTTCTATTACTCATTTACTTATGTATGAACTTTCTATATAATTTTATATCATCCCTTGTGTAGACTTAATTAAGTTTAATGTTTTTATTAATAAAATTCTAAAAATGCATTGAGATATTTCTTTAAGAATTTAATATTTTAGTTTCATTTAATGTTTTGTTCAATTTTTTATTACAAATTCAATGTTACATAAATTGTAGAATACTTTTTGATTTATATGGTATTCCAACTTAAACGTGTCTTCAGGGGGAAAAAAATTAATTGTAAACAGTATGGTTTCAGATTGTATTGAAATCATGTATTTTTAATTGTATTATTTTTTAAAAAAATATCAGTATATTACCAAAAAAAAAGTTACAATGCTGTAAAGTTAGCATATTTCAGTTATTTAAAGTAAATTTCTTTATTACTTCTAAAGTGAGACATTCTTTGAAAGTATCTGGAAAAGTGTCTTCCATATTTTACATATTCTTTAAACAATTACATTTATATAGAGAGATATTTAATTTTGAATATCTAAAAGTGAAAAAAAAATTATATTTAGAGAGAAATTTAAAAAGAGGGGAGAGAAACAAGATTTTTTTGTCAGTGTTTCAATAAATTGCTCAATAACTTTAAATATTTATAGATACAATGAATGTTTTCCTTAATTTAGAACAGCTATTGGCAACCTATGGCACACAGACCACCTTATAACGTGAAGGAATGTGAAAATTTTGCTGATGCCATTTTTGAAATTATGATTAAAATTGACATTTTGTGGATTCCTCATCAACTCTGTAAACTATTTTAAATATGTTTTCTAAATATTTCAAATATATTTTATAAAATGATATTAAAAATAATGCTTTGCATTTTTAAGTATTGATTATTTGGAGTTAGCCAAATGTACCAAATCTGTACAATGGAAATTGCTCAAAAATGTCTAGGATAAAATAAATGTAATGTTCACTATAACTTTCAAGATGTGGGAAGAATTTTCCAAGTGATTTTCATGGATAAAAAAAGTCTTTTTCTCTTTTAAGCATTTTTAGTACAATATGCTACATGAAGTAAACATTCTTAAGCATGAATTGTATTAACCTTACACAAATTATTCAATTTCATTGAAAAAAATCCGAAGGTTAACAATGGACTAAATTCATATGATGCCATAGTCACATGATAATGCCAACCATGTGTTTCTAGCCTATCAGTTCAAAAACTGTGATGTCATAGTCACAATAAATGCAATCATCTGTTTTCGGCTAATCAGATCATACACTTTGTCGTTGCCAAATTATGTTTTTTACAGAAGCTTTTTTAAAAAAAACTAATATTTGTCACTTAAAAATACATAGATAAAACAAGATTTTTTCTTAAATTAAAAAAAAATTGTTGAAATTTCTTTTTATAACAGTTGAACATCTTAACACAATTATGAAATTGGAAATTTTATCTAAGTTTCACGAATAGAATAAAAAGTCCAAGTTCGTTTAATGTCAGTTTTGAATTCAATGTAGAACATGTGTTTACCTTTATCATGTGACTGTCATGAATTTAGTCCATTCAATTCCAAAATTTTATCATCAAATAAGCAATTAGGCTTACCATTTTAATTTTTTGATAATACTTATTGTTTCTGTTTATTCATTTTATTTCAAACAAAAATTATATGTATCATTGATACCATATATATGTGTGTGTGGGTTTTAATTTATAACTACCCCGATAAAGATAATTTCCTTTATATCATGATATTAATCATAATTGTTATGACCTTTTCTTTAAGAAAAGCATTATTTATTGCTAACATGCCTCCTTGTAATTAAATTTAGCTTAAAATGTGGGACATGTGTACATATCAGTTGCCGATCACTGATCTAAATTTCAAAATGTGCCTTTGCAATAAGCCTTGGCTAAAAATTGTTAAATCCAACAGTACTTAGATGACAATCGTGCTGTAACATTGCTCAGTAATGTATAATGATAAATGTCTTTGGTGCTGTAATCTCTTTGACCTGAAAGTTTTTTTTTTTTTACACTTGTATGAGTAAATATGAAAGTGTGCTCTCTTTGTAATTATACATAGACACTAGTAAATATTTTTTGAGCCGATGTTTGATTTTTTTTTAATTTTATAATTCTTGTATGCTTTTGGACAATCAGATGATAGCATGCCATTTTGAATATCTTTATTTTTTAAAAATTAAATATTGTACTCTTTATGAAAATAGGAAAAAATTAGTTATTCTCAACTTCAACTCTTTTGTAATCAAGTAATATATTATTAATTAAATTTGTAGTTGTTCACCTTCATAATTTTTAATGAAAAGTATTTAAAGTATTAAGGTTTTTAGTTTATTTTAGATATCAAGTTTATGTATAATAATTCATTTTAAATTAGGTAAATATAACAGTTTATTGTATTTGTTATAATTTCTCAATGAGTAGATGATTTTTAAAAGAAATTGATAAATATGTGACTAATTAAAGAATTCAAATTACTTAAAAAGTACTTAAATATAAATAAAACTTATTCAAATATAAATCCGTGCCAGCTACAACTGTAGTTAATGATATTAACTTTTTCAACTTCAGTTAAAAAGAAATTTATTTATAAACTTAGCAATGTGTGATTCAGCATATTTACATAAACACAGGGGCTGGAAATTAATCGATTTACTTGAAGTAGAGTCAATAAAATAGAGTAAAAAAGATGAATCAACTAAAATGAGAACAACCTCACAAACATTCAAAGGAAAAGGTAAATGCTGACAAGTTTTAAAGCTACCAGCAGCTGATAATTAGATGTTTGTTATTTTAAATTAATATTATCATAGTTTTACCAATCAAGATTATATTCAAGTTTTGGTATTAATCTCATATATTGAATACTTCTTTAACTCATGTGACTGATGAATTT
The DNA here is from genome assembly GCA_019973935.1 of Trichonephila clavipes. Taxonomy (NCBI): domain Eukaryota; kingdom Metazoa; phylum Arthropoda; class Arachnida; order Araneae; family Nephilidae; genus Trichonephila; species Trichonephila clavipes. The sequence goes on along the minus strand of BMAU01003032.1, from coordinate 29,198 downwards.
TCTTCTTATTAAATGAATCTTTTATTTAATTTTAAAAACCATGTTTTCGATATTTTTCCCTTGTTTTTATAATTTCCCAACTTTATAATTGTGTTTTGCCTCTAAAAATTATTGCATATCAAAAATTTAGATTATGTTTATTCAAATGATGTTCCAATTTAGGAATTCAGTAGACATAAAATAATAAACAACTCTTTATTCATAGTATATTTACTTTTAGCCATGAATTAAATCCTATGTTTATTATTTCTAAATATAAGTCATACATTTTCATTACTTGAAAAAAAATTCTTGATTTTTCACAGACGTCTCTCTTTCTCTTTTTATTTATTATTTTTTTATTATTATTATATTAGTGGTATGATTCCATAACATACATTCAAAAGCCTGCTAGTTCTAAGAAATACGTATTGTATGAAAAGGAGTAAAAATAAATAAAAATTTATGTAAAATGCATTAAAAGATGAAGAAAAGTCTGTTAATACTAAGCATACCATAACGGGTCAAATGACCCATTTTGAGCTTTCGCATTTTACGTATCATCTTATTGCTTTTGCACATTTGACATCATGACTTTTTCTAAGTAATTAATCTACAGTTATTATAGTGTTTTGTTTATTTTGAGTAATACTTGTCGTATACCGTTATCTACCACAACAAGTCATTTGACCTGGAGAGCATTTTTTGTTTTATAAGCTTATCGAGTCATATTGTTGTCGGTAACTTACACGTTTCTGCAAAGACTGTTGTTAAAGTAGTTCATTCAAAATATCTGAGAATAATTTCAAGAAAAGTTTAAGTTCTAAGTCTTGCAGATGGCCTCGATCCTCGATATCCTTGATTTAGCTGGCATAAATGCCTGGATTTTGTACAAGCAAACCACAGGAGAAAACATCTCAAGACAAAATTGTTTACTCAAGCTAGCAGTAGAACTAGGCGGTGATTTTCGAGAAGCCTGTGAACAACCAAAACAAAGAAAAATACGAAAGGATCATTGCCTAAGTCTACTACGGATTCTTATCAATGTAAGAAATGTCAAATAGGATACCGTAAAAAAAATAAAACCAACAAAATTTGCTCTAAATGTAAAAAATATGTTTGCGAAAATGTACCATGGACACACTTATATGTAAAAAATGCGATGAGCAATAAATTAAAAATTCTAATTTTTTGCTTTTGTAATAGAAATGGTCAATTTACTATTTTGTTTTATTATAATAAATTTAATTTTTATTTTTATTTCCTTTCTAACATCCATGTTTCATACATTCAAGCATAAAACATAAAGTCGGGTCATTTGACACGCTATGGTAGAAATAGGTATCTATTAAGTGTTGGTATGATTAGTGTTAAGACTTGAAATAATGCTTTCAAAAAATAAGATGAACTCAGAACTGTAAAAAAATTTGACCCAAGTATTTATTTTCTATTGATTATGTAGTTTTGTTTCTTATCTTCTACATATCCCAATACCCCTACATTGAAAAAAAGTAGCTTAATGCAATATTTTTAATAATCGAGGTCCCATACTTTTTATTTGTAGCTTCAGTTTTTTTTGTGACTATTCTTTGATGTGTTGTTTTTTTACAAACATTTTATGATAAAATTAAATTATCTTTAAAAAGCAAGAAATTCTGAAATTGTATGCATTAATTTATTATTGGTTGTAAAAACACTTGTAATCTGATGTTAAAAAAAAAGTTGAGTTTTTAAATATTCAGTGTTTTGTTATTCTAAGTCTCCATAATGGCCTTTTTTTTTATTTTTATACATTTACTTTTAAGTATTATACTACACCTAAGATAATAAAAATTTGTACTGATATGAATTCACCACAATTTTGATATATTTAAAGCTCTGTAAATAAAACAACAAACATCTTTCTTTATTTCTAGTTTCGTGTGTTTCAAACTTTTTAAATTTCATAAGCATTTATTTTGACTGCTGGGGCATATGATGTCTCAATAAACCATTTGATTGTCCAGAATAGCAATCACATCCAGTTTTACATTCAAAAGAGATTTAATCTTGATCTGTTTCAAATATCTAGATTTGTGTGAATGTTGTAGAAAGCAATAACTGAAATGTATTTGCATTATTTATATGGGTAAATATAACCCACATTTCTATTTTCTAATAATAAATACTGCCATTTTTGCAATGTCTATTTATTGAAAGTGTTAAGTTATATATGTAAATAAATGTGATGTAATTAGTTATTTTATACTCTGAAAAGCTTTTTAAACTGGTGGTTCAGGTATACATAGTATTTTTGCTGAAGTTTGTTGTGGTGTTTTTTTTTCATCCTCCCCCCTTCATTCTTTTGTATTATAGTCATGTAGAACTCGATATTAATTTTTTTACTTCATTTTTTTCACTTCATTTCTACATTTTATAGATCTACAGCAAATGAGATGACAACTTCAATCATATTTGTTGTAATATATGTAAGCTTTTGTGTAATTTAATCAATTATGTGTACATGATGTACAAATTATGTATGTGGTCTGTTGATAACCGTACAATATATATAATAAATAAATCTTCAAAAAATAGAAATTTTTTCAATTTTTTTATTTGTTTATCTTTGTTTTCTTTCAAAAACAATTATTAATTTGATGTTTTAAAACAATTCTCTAAATGCTAAATACACATAAAAATGTCTTAAGATTGATTGTTATTTTTATTTGAATTATATATACACAAAGAGAGAGAAAATAAGTTTCTAGAGGCAATTATTGATATGACTTACAGTTTAAAAAATGTATCATAGAAGGGGATAAAATTTCATTTAAATATAGTCATTCATTATGTCATACAGTTTCTTGTATAATCTGTATTAAAAAATATGACTTGATCTTTTTCCATAAATATTAACTTTTTATTTAATGAAACAAATCGCTAATGCATATGGACTTGTTTAAAGACAAGTTAAATGAAAAAAATTTACATTATATATTGTTTTAAAACAGAACATGTTACTTTTTTTATAAACTAAATCTTTATTGTGCCTCCACATTATAAATATGTGTACAAAACTGATTATAATCTTATGAAGTAGTGCTTAAGATGTGTGTGTGTTATGTTTACAGATACTGTAGCTACTTGAATTTTAAATTATCTATTTCCAAATCTTTGGTATCCAAATTTTTTTAGTATCTTTCATCCAGAGCATTGCACACACATATATTTATATATATATCCACTTTTTTTAAAAAGTTATTACAATTCTAACTTAAAACAAGATAGTACAGGATATTTTAGAATAGCCACACATTCAATAATAGAATAGCAAACTCAATGGTTTTTTACTAAGATTTCAGGGTTAAATAGTTTTAAGACCCCCACCTTCTGCTTTATTTGCCTATATCACATAAAACTAAATGCACTAAATTCATGATGGTCACATGATAACGGCAATAACGTGTTTCCCATCGATTGAAACTTGGCATACTAGTTGTTCAACTTGTAAAGTTTAGATAACATTTCAAATTTGACAATTGGGTAAAGAGTTCATGTGTTAAAATTTTTCAGTTTTCAAAATTTAAGAAAAAAATACTTAGATTATACGAATACTTTTAAATTAAGTGCATTTTGCCTAACTATGTGCATCCTATAACTGCCCCCAAATTAGGAAAACACCTCCTCAATCACTTTATTTAGCCCAGTAGAACATATTTGGTGAGATTCTGATGTAAAAAAAAAAAACGTGACAAACAAAATGTGAAGTAAAAACAATAATCACAGAAGAATGGAGGAAAATCGATGCAGAAATTACAAAAAACTGATTAAATCTATACCAAGACGTTTAAAAGTTGCTGTGGGCACTAAAGGATATCCTATTAAGCACTAAATTAAGAAAGAAATGCAATATTTAAAGCTATGTTGAGATTTTTGTTAAGTGTACGACGACTTTTGTGGCGTAATTTTTTAGTAGCTTTTTGATAATTTTTTAAAAAAATAGTTATACTATTTTTTAAAAAAATAGTTATCTCATTCCATTAAGAATAAGTTGCAGATATAAAAAAAATTACAGTTATTACACAATATATTAATTTTTATTGGTCGAAAACATTAAATTTTATAAGAAATTGCAAGTGTATATGAACACTTTGGTGGCCCACTGTATATATTAACCTCATATGTGTCTTTTAGTGTTATTTTTTAAGAAAATTATTTTGGATAATTCATCTGAAATTCAACATTTGTTGTGACTTGAACGTGATTAAAGTCATATAAGTGAACAATATTATTTGAATTTTGATATTAGTGTGAACTAATTTTTAGATCCGGTTTTAGCCCACAACTTGACGAATTATTGGTGCCATATTGCTCGGGTGTGCAAATAACGACCCATAAAAAGTTTGTTTGTTTTTCGGCTCGCTGGAGAAAACCAAATATTGAGATAATGTTTTCTCTATTTGGGTCGACAAATCTTGGTGAGTTTTTATTGCATGAAGATCAATAAGAGTAAATATATTTCAAATTAGTTGGCATTAACTTGCAGGCTGTGTTGAGAATTTCTGCTAGCAATCTCAGTACTGATTTTTAAAAAAAATTTAAATCAATTTCTACTTGGTTAGAAAAACTGTCTGGCGCCATCTGTTGCAGATAAATCTTACTTCGACAGAAATAACGCAGAATAAATTTAGAATTAAGAAATGAAATTTAGTTCATGAATTAATATTTGAAAAAAACTGTGTGTCATTCATTACAAGTTTTAAATGTATTTGAACTTCAGTGGATGAATAAAAAGTATTGATGGGAGGCCAGATTTGTTCATGCTTTAGAAATCGCCCCTAAATTGTTTGGGATTTTTATACGAGTCCCCCTTGACCGGATGTGGTGAAATTCCTCTGATAGGGAGTGTCAAAAAGTTTCCCGCGTCACAAAGTTCAGTAAACGCATAAATTTTGAGGTGGTGTAACATTGCGCCTGGCCCCGGACCAATCAGAGAAATTATACTGGACAGAGCAAAGAGTTCGGCTCCAGGATTTTGGAGTGATGAGGAGTCTGATAAAAAGGGGACGCAGAGAATTTCAGATAGAGATACAAGCAGATTCTGCGCCCAGTTATAACTTATGGATCTCCCGTATGGGGAGCCGCAGCCGCCACCCACATGAAAAAGATTCAAGTAATTCAAAACAAAATACTCCGCGTCATAACGAACGCACCTTGGTACGTCCGAAATGACGTGATACACAACGATCTACATATGGAGCCGATTTCTAATTACATCACTAAACTCTCTAGAAATGTATTTAAATCTATTGAATCTCATGACAATCCAATTATCAAAGCACAAACACTGTTTACGTATCCTCATCCTAAAATTAACTATGCATACTCTTCAACGAAGTGGAGAAACCCGCTCCGCCCCCCATAACACAACAAAAAACACTTTTCACACTCTTAACAACATGAATTAGCTGCATTGCACTGCATCTCTCACTCTGGGTTCTGAGGTGAATATTTCACCGAATTGATTCACAGCCTTCGGCCGTCCCGTCTTCCTTCCTGCGTTTCTTCCCCTCCCCCCGCCGGCGCTCTGCTTCGTTAGAACGCTCGTGCTTTGGGGTACGTCATCCCGCCCCGTTTTTTGTGGGAGATTTCGGTATTTGTTTAATTTCCAATCATGGTTTTATCTTTTTCTCCCATCCTTCTGGGAATCGGCGCCCGCGATCATCTAATTTTAGTTTCAGATAGAGAGAGTCTCTCTCAGAGTACAAGAAAGAACCTTCAGTTAAAAAACCCGCCGAAATTCCACCCGGACCGGACGACCACCATGTCCTTCCCTTCTGCGCCTTCTCTCTCTCAAGCTAAGTTTTAATTATTTTTTGATCTTCTTGTATGTGGAAGTATAAACCCTTTTCTATAAGTGTGCTTAAAATAAATGTATCTTAAACGTTAAAGACAGTGCTGTAATTGATGATTCTTGTCTTATTTAACTTTGGTCATGATGCGATATGAATTATGGAAACTGGGTTGATATAACTGATAATTTAAATAAGTTAAAATAGCGTCGCATCAGTATTTTATCAACGATTGAAAATTTGTACAAGATTTATATATATAGTGAGAGGGTGAACTAATAGCATAGGAATTGAATTAAATGTGCTTGCAAGTGAAATTAGCACAATAAATAAATAGAATACAACTGCCACTATTTTATTTAACTTATATCAATTGATTTCATATAGTACTATTTATACCTTTTCTGAGAGGCATGCTTTCACAATGTGGCACTTGAGCCAAGACAATTGTTACCCCCCCCCACACACACGACCATATTGGATAGAAATCCAGTACAGAAAAATGAACTGTTGGCACGTTTATTTATTTTTGCCAAAAGTGTGCACTAAATTAGGACTTTGCCTGATTCCTTTGTAATGAAACATAAACCTGTTAGAGGATCATTTACTAGAAATGTTTTACTTGATGAAATAAGCAAAGAAGCGCACAATACTGAAATCATTGAAACAAAACGGGTTACCTTTTCCTACCTGTCATCTAACTTCTTTTAAACCAATTGAAAATGTGACCGAACTGCGCCAAAGGATTATTGAGCGGTGGAAGAATTAAATTTGGCTAGTTGCGACTCTCACACAAGTGATCTCTTAAAAAGGTGACGAGACCACACACATTTGTATTGAAGGTAAACACTTCGAAAATTTAATTCATTTAAGTATTACAAAAAAAATGTTTTATTTTTAAATGTATTGTTTAAAAAAAAAATTTGAGTTATATATCCTTAAGATATTTTAAATAAAATCATTTTAGAAAAAAAAAAAGTTATGGATAGAAGCAAGTATTGTACCGTTTTGGAATCTTAACTAATTGGGTCATCTGTTGAAATAACTTGCTTATATGGCTGTATGCAGTTTTTTTCTCTTTGTGGAGAGTCAAAATTGGATGACATTTTCTCAAACAAGCTACGTTAATTTTCACTAAACCAGCAAAGGCTTTTGCTCAGTTTGTGACTGATTAAAATAACACGATTATGTAAAATGACGTTTGTGAAAAAATCACTGTATAAATTGTAAATTTGTAGTCACAATATTTGATGATGTGATAAAGGGTGTCAATTTTTCACATTTTCAAAAATTTCCCAGTCAACTGTTAACCAAATGATACGGAATTCCCGCCCCACCCCCGAGAACTGATATGAACCCCTTCCCCTTTCATCTCATGCTAGCTTGATTTAAGTTTTGGAACACCTTGTGTGAATAATGTCGATCTCTCTCTCTTTCTGATATTACCGTACTCTGAGTCTATAGTAGAACAGTTGGTAGCTATTATCATAATTTGAAAATTGACATATTATTTCAATTACCGTTTCTATATGAATAAATGCACATTTCTGGATTGTTTCCTCTATATAAATATTTTAGATTAATTTTGGGTAGTAGATATTCGAAATTATGAATTAAAATCATTTTTACGTGTCTTTTGTGCTTAAAATAGAAGTCTTTTGAGTAGCTTTATTTAAAACCATTGATTATTATTGTCAGCAAAAATAAAAATATTAAGGTACTTTCTTTGTGTGTGTGTGTGTGTGTGTGTGTGAATTAAATTACAAATTATATAAAGTATATCATATATAACCGAACAGATATAACTCAGTTTTAAAGGATCTGGACTTAAATACTGAATCCATAATTGCCTCGTAAAAAAATCGATATAGGTTGTACAACAAAATTTTAAAAATTCTACGGATATTTTTTTTAAATACTTTATGAAAATATAATCAAACTTCTATACATATATTCAAAAGATATATTTTTCTTAAAAAAACCAAAGTATCATTATTCCAAATTAAATCTATTAATAATAGTAATAGTGTCTTAATTTTTATTTCAAAAGTAAAAAACCAGTTTGCGCAATACACTCCATAACATATCGAGAAGGAGTAATCGCATAGGATGAAATTGCTTACAATTGATTAACTTTTAATGACCAATGACTAACTACCTGAGTCTCATTACATTGCAACGGAACATCCGGTTAATGTATAAAAAAGTGGACACATTTCAAAGCTATAATATCAACTTCCATGCGAATATGGTTCGTCGACTCACGTGGGCTGTATTAATGCCTCACAAACGGATTCTCCAGTAATATGAGCAGATGTCATCATTTGAGAGAGTTTGAGCAATAACTAAAGAACGTAGAGAGGTCAAACAGCAGGATTGGTTGATATTTAGACCGGAGAGATGCTACCATTCAACAAAGTTCTCAGGAATGGGTGAACCATGATCGTGAAAAGTATAAAAAAAAGCAGCAGTTGACCAAGAGCGACGACAAAATGTGAGGACAGAGCAGGGGCGTAGCTACCACCGTATCAATCATCAGCCCCTCCCCCCCCCAAGCTACAGGGGTCCCAACATATGCAGTATTTTGACACAAATAAGTTTTATTTTCTAAAAAAAGAGGCCCCATAAAGTTTTGATAGAGGGCCAACTGAGGACTAGCTACGCCAGTGGAACAGAATGATCGTCACCCATGGCTGTGATGTGCCCTTATCAATGATCAAACGTGTAACCGGAACGTCAGTGATTGTAATGACCATGAGTAACTCAGAAAACGAGAGCTGAGGAGCCATTGCATCGACTGCTTCTCTTCGTTAGGCGTTGGCAATGGAATTGAGAGCATTCAACCTGGAATCTCACGGACAAGAATAAAATTTTCAGTAATGGGTCTCACGTCGAATTGAGCCCAATGAACAAGGAAAAGGCGTCTGAAGACGTCCAGGGAAGCTATTGGATATTGAACTGACTATCGTCACCATACAGCCCGATAACCAGAAATTATGGTATGGAATGTCATTTCCTTTGATAGCTTGAAGCATTTAGTCACTGGCGTAACTACACTCATATCCATAAAGTAAGGATAATGAAGTTCAGGCAAAGAAAGAGACAGAAGCAAAACAAATTTGACATATTTGTAAAGTCTATTTATTAAACAAAAGGTAAAGAGCAAAAAAGATGCTATATGTTTGTCATAATTAATAAAAATCCAATCCATACGGGTGATATCTACCGATTGAAGGCATTCGTCTACATTGTTTGCACGGTGAGGACGGGTGTTGTCATCCATAAACAGAAATTCAGCACCCATGGCGCCCCGAAACAAATGTACATGTTGTTCCAGAATGACATCCCGATAGATGTGGCCTGTCATCGTTACACTCTGAACATGCAGGTCCATTCTGGAACCAAGAATAATTCCTCCCCAAACGAGCCATCCTGCACCACCGTAACGGTGTCGTTCTCTTGGTGGTAACGGGTACCTGGCGCTCTCCATATTAATGTCCGGCGAGAATCAGAATCAGACTGCAAACTAAACCTGAACTCGTCGGAAAACATCACACAAGACCACTGTTGTGGTGACCACAATGCATGCTCTCTACTCCAGGTTAATCGCAGGCGACAGTGAGTTGCGGTAAGTGGAACACATCTGACAGGCCTACGAGCATATAGACCAATGTGCCATAAGCGTCTATACACGGTCTGCCTTGAAACTGTCACACCGGTAGCTGAAGAGAGCTGACGAGACAGGTCTAATGCTGTGCTCCGTCTGTTTCTTTTGGCAGTGACTGCCAAATACCGGTCCTCATTCGGCGTTGTTACTTGGGGGCAACCTGTGCTGTAACATCTACTCACATTACCATCATCTTGGAATCGTTACCAAAGCCTGGAGGTGACACTCTGGGCGATTCCAAGTTCCTCGGATACTTCCAGCTGGGTACGTCCACATTCCAGTTGTGACGAAACTGTACGGAACCTTTCCACTAATATTCTTATGCGTCTTTTTGAGGATTATAAATTCGCGTATATTTCCAATCAACAAAAAGTGAACGGGATATGCAAAGTAGATAGGGTATTTAAGTAGAGCGTTGTAAGCTAGCAAGTATGAAGGCTTTTGAGCCAGCAGCAGTAACCTCAAATTTAGAAGATTCAATTGGATTACGTTAGTGAAGCCTTATTGCTGTTATTCTACGAAAGAATCTGGAAAGCTAAGATACCAAGTGATATACTATATTTATTTACGCTTAAAATAAGCGTTAGTTTAATAAAATTAGTTAAAGTTAATGAAAGCTAATAATTCGAGTTACGTGTATTTCTCGGATCTCCTATTTCGGTAGACCTTACTTGGTCTAGAGCTTAATTATTAATTAGTTGCATCATTCGCAATTTAATTTAAAATAAAGGTAAATCCCTTTATTGGACGTAACATAATAGTATTATATGTTATCAGAGAGATATTTTTGAGAAAATTATAATAATAAATAAATATTATTATATTCAAAATGGCTCTTAGTGGTTCTTTGCCTCAAATTAATCTTGGTGTTCAAGGTGAGACCCAGGGGGTCTCCACAGTCGCGCCCAACGAGTAAATCCCGAGTTTAGAGTCGGATCTAATTTTCGAATCATCCCTGAGCAGTATTTTTCGTGGATGGAGAATGTGGCTGAGTTCTTGGAGAATATTGATAATAACTTAACATATTACGAGATACCCACACAACTGGCTTGTGCATATTTAAAGTGTCATCTCACAGGACGGTCACTAGATTGGTTTGAGGTTATAGGGCTCTAGAAGACAAGGCGATAGATTACGCGCACTTAAAGCAAGCTTTGACAGAACAGTTCCCCGTGGTTAGGAATAGGTTGGAACTCGAAACGCGTTTCTATGCGTCATCTCAAAAGCGCAACCAAAAATCTTCTGATTTTGTGTATGACTTGTTAAAAACACAATTAAAACTAGAAATGACGGAGGAAAACTGCTAGATCATGTTATTAATAGGTTAGAACCTCAGATTTTAGATTATGTGGAAGTCCGGCATCCGCAAACCACATCTAACCTTCTACAAATAATTGATAAGTACGATAAAAGGTTTCTAAATAGAAGGATCAGGGGTTCGAGTCGAGAATTCCGAGAACAATCGTTTCCCTAGCAGGAAAATTGGAGGGAGACGAGAGGTAACAACAGATACTCTGACAATAGCAGACCGCAGAGGGAATTCAATAGATTTGAGGTTCAAGGTGTTGCGGATAATCGGAGATTCGATGGTTGACGCCGAGGTGGTCAATCGGATCAGAGATTCCATAATCAAGGCGGTCGACAGGGTGGTTCAAGGAACGGTGCTTTCAGGGGTCAGAATGATCAAAACAGATATTTAAACTTTTAAGCGATCGATGCTAGTCTGGGGGTGAACAATCGCGATGTACAGAAAATCCTCCCGATACGGAACACCGCACTATTAGGATATCCTCACTATCAATGACTCCAGTAGATTTACCTTATGTTCCCATTCTTTTAAATGAAACATTCATTACAGACCTTTGGGACACGGGAGCGGAGAAATCTTTTATATCAGAGGAGGTCTATCGCAGATATTTTTCGTATCGACCGCGTCAGAAGACTAAAGATAGAGTAGTGACAGCCAAAGGTGTTGTCACTTAGGTCGGGTCGAATTACAGATTCGGATATGAGAATTCCAGAAAACCTGGGAATTTCACATTCTTAACAATATGCAGTACCAATGCATTTTAGGCATTGATTTTATGAAGGAGTCCCAATTGACTGTAGATTGCGATAAGAAATCTCTGATCATTCCACATGACCAAATTAAGCAGTTGCCAAAAGTGGAAAAGCCTGTCGAGATTGATCTATCCGATACAAAGCTAGGTGAAGGGCAAAAGCAAAAATTAAAGGATTTATTTAATAGTTTTAAAGGGCTATTTTTAGACCATCCGGGGTTAACTCATGTTTTGTATCAGGAAATCGATACTGGGGACCAGTATCGATATCCTGTCATAGCGGTAGCGTCAAGACCCTACCGCTATGACAGGGTCAAACAAGGAATAATTGACTATCATATTGAGAAAATGTTACAGGAGGGTAAAATTCGTCCTACTCAATCCCCATACGCGTCACCGGTGGTTTTAACGCGCAAAAATAATGGCTTTCCTCTAGAGGCGTATCGATTCGCGATTGACTATCGCAAACTAAACGCTATTACTAAGTATCCGCGATATCCATTACCGGTGATTGATGACCTGATCACAAACATCCCGCATATCGGTATCATGTCGACATTAGATCTAAAATCGGGCTACTTTCAGTTGGCAATTAGTCCGAAAGATATCGAGAAAACCGCGTTTATAACACGAAATGGCACTGTTGCATTCCTCAGAATGCCATTCGGCCTTTCAGGGGCGGTGCCAAATTTTCAAAAGGCCATCGACATTATATTGAAATCGGTTATTGGGCGTTTCGTGATGTTTTACATGGATGATGTAATCATTACATCTCCATCGTTTAATAAACACATAGATAATTTGAATCAGGTATTTACATTGTTGCGAGACGCAGGTCTAACACTAAATAAGGATAAATATCACTTCGCACGTGAGAAATTGAAGTATTTAGGTCTCATAATTAGTAAGGAAGGGATTGAGAGAAACCGACAATAGTAAGGTCAAGGCAATCGCAGAAATGAAACCCCCTAAAAATAATAAAGAAGTGTCGAAGTTTTTAGGGATGGCGGGGTGGTATCATAAATTCATACCCCATTATGCAGATATATGTGAACCATTATATCGGTTAAAGAAAAAGGGGGCTAAATTTAATTGGTCGACGGAAGCACAGGATGCTTTTAATAAAGTAAAATGAGCATTAACAGAGGCGCCAGTATTACAGTTGCCGAATTTTCAGGAAGAGTTTAACTCAGTGTTTCTCAAAGTGTGGGGCGCGCGATGACCCTACAAGGGGGGCGCGAGCGTATCGAAAATTTAAAGATTTTTTTTAAAAAAAAATAACCGGAAAGAGAAGTAAAACAAAATGCTTTCTTCCATAATAAAAAAAAAATACACACAACAACACTGACATAATTTATGTTTATTATCTGGCTTTTTTCCGTCATCAAATAGCTATCTTTGAACCCAAAACCAAATTAAAGAAAAAAAACATTTTGTTTTATTTGCTGTATTTCCTCAATGAGAGATTTTTTTTATTACGTTTTAACATAAAATATTACTCGTTAAAAGAAAAAATGAAACCCACAGACCCTGAGCAAAATTCTAAGAAGATAAACAATTCACCACTGTAATTATTATTGAAATACTGTACATTAGTTGTAGAAAAAGAAAAGGAAGTCATGATTCACTTTTCAGCCAGGCTGCATAGTACGTTTGCTAATCATTTGATTGACCTTCAATCTTATATGGTTATTATCAAAATATCTTTTATGTTCCCTCCCCGTCTTTTCCTGTATGACCCGCCGTGGCCGCACGGTCGAGAGCTGAAACGTCCTCCCGTTGGTGTGGTAGTTAGGAGAGGGGGTGCCGCTGGTGTCGTCCACGTGACCATGGTTCAAAATTACGTGGTCCGTCGCCAAAAGCCCTCGTTAGCTGAACAGTGCGACGTTAATATTCAATCAATCAATCAATCAATCAAACCCATCTTTTATGCGTTTGCTTTTCGCTTAAAATTGTAAATAATTGAGTTTTGCGATATTTGGAAAAGAATTGCCGTGTAGAAAAGTGTCATTTGCGTCCTTTATTATGGTCTTGTATGAATCATTTTAGTTATTGGAATCTGTCCTTGAAAGAAGGTAAGTATACTTTCTATAAATTAAAATATTCACTAGAATTCGTGTACAGTAAAAATAATTCTCCCGTTAGTATCGAGTACGGTTCAAAACATTTTGAAGTGTTAAAAGTAACACAATTATTCTTCATCGTGGTGAGGTTTAAAATTACAGTTCTTTTAAACAGTTATTTACAATTATAGCATTTATCTAAAAAAAATCATTTTACATTTTTGTATACAATGTCGTGCCAGCTCTCCTTACAGTTCAGTGAATAATGTTTTATTTTTAAAAATGAACGTGTTTCAGCCAGTATACGTTTGATGTATCAGTACTGAAGAAGGTATTTTATAAATAATTTCTTATTACTGAATTTGGCCGCGGTAGCCGAGTGGTATAGGTATCGGATCGTGGCTTGCCTTGTCACGAGTTCGAACCACTAAAGACCCGCCGTGTAGGGCAGCGATGCACGTTAAATCTGTCGTTTTCGTCCAGCTCAATCCACGTCAAAAATTACGTGGTCCGTCGTCAAAAGCCCTCGTGCAGCTGAACAGTGCGACGTTAATATTCAATCAATCAATCTTATTACTAAATTAAGAACAAGTTTAATAATTATTAGGGACTTCCACGGGCTTGTCTTGTAGAGGAAAGTTTTTCAAAGGAAGGTTTAATATCAGAAATTGACACTTAAAGAGTTATTTTTCTATATTTAGCTGAGATCTGTATTTTGTCTTCAAGGCATCCACTGCAGAAAATCCGATTTGAAAAAGGTAGGATGTTGAAAATGGTAATAGTATACGAAGTGCTTTTGTTTTCAGTACAGATAATTCCTCATCCACTTCTACCCCAAATTCAAAGAGCGATTTATTACAAAAAATTTTCTCTGGATGTGAAATCTATGAAGATTTCTTCTTCGGAAGTTGAGAGCCCTTCTGGAGTATCTTGAAATAGATCCCTAATCCACTCGTAACTTGCTACCAAGCTGTCCTCATCCAGAAAATACTTTTTAAAATTCTTTGCCAACATAGCTAAATGATTTTACATGTTTTAAAAACAACTTTCACATGTTGTTCTACAGATTTGTAAGTTTTAACACATATCGAGCTGGGGCTTTTTTTCCACATCATTTACTTCAGTAGTGGTAAATCCAAAATTTAAGTATTTTTGAGAAGATCACCTTGATTTAATTTTCGGAACCATGCTCGTTCGTCTGTGTACTTGTTGATTCTTTATTATGGTCGAATGTTTGCTTACGACTTAAAATGTATGTATGATATTGTTTTAATCTACTGCCGTAAATACTTAATTACCGTGAATTACAATTAACGTGGAAATTTAAAAAATGTACATTCAAGAGCTAGATTCGGTAGCTATAGGAGTATCGAGTCGACCAAAACTGACTGGAATTGTACGAGGAAAAGCGTTTTTACATGTTTTGCGCAGACGTCCGATAGGTTGCCCAGACTCACGCAAACGTACCCTATAATGCCAGATGTGATGGATATGATAGAGAGCGACATTGACTAGACTATTTTTCTAATGACATTTGTACTTTGAGAAATGAATGCTGAAGGAAATAAATATTTAATTAAATACATCATTTTGCGATCTGTTCCAATTTAAAAATTAGAGAAAGAAAAATAACATAATTCTAAGTAATATATATTTTAAGTAATTTTCTTAAAATATATATTACTTAAAAGTTACATATACACAAAATTTAATATACTTATCGTATTAATTTGTACGGTTTATAATTAAGATCGTATTGTAACTTTAGCGTCTCTCTCTCTCAAAGTGCATTTTTATTGCAGTAAATACATTATTGTTGTACGGGGGGGGCGAGACAAAAATTATGATTGAAAATTGGGTCGCCAGTATTGAAAGTTTGAGAAACACTGCTTTTAATGTATGAGTGGTGCACAGAGTATTTTATGACTAATTAATAATACTAAATTAAGAACAAGTTTAATAATTATTAGCTACTTCCATGGGCTTGTCTTACAGAGCAAAGTTTTTGAAAGGAGTTTTAAGATAAGAAATTGACCCTCTGAGTTCATTTTCTATATTTAGCTGATATCTATATCTTGTCTTCTAAGCAACCACCGCATTTTGTAATATGTTCCAATTTAAAAATCAGAGAAAGGAAAAATAACTTAGTAATTATCCTATTAACTTTTTTTTTGCTTAAAAGTAACATATACAAAATTTAATACTTATGTCATGAATTTGTACGGTTTATAATAAATATTGTTGCTTTATCGTAAAAGTGCATTATTATTGCATTCAGTAAATTATTATGTATAAGGGGGGGCGCGATAAAAATTGTGATTGAAAAGGGGGGCGCCAGTATTGAAAGTTTGAGAAGCACTGGTTTAACTTATTTACGGATGCTAGTGGGGTCGGAATCGGTGCTGTGCTGAATCAAAAACACTGACCTATTGCAGTCTAGAACCCTGAACAAGGCCGAAAGAAACTATACAGTTACAGAACGCGAATGTTTGGCGGTGATATGGGCATTGAATAAGTTTAAAACTTATTTTGGATCACTACCGGTGAAGGTAATCACAGATCACGCGGCATTAACAAAGCTAACGAATAGGAAAAACATATCTAGTCGGATGGTTAGACGGGCACTCAAGTTATCCAAGTTTAACATTGAATGGGAACATCGACCTGGTGTCCAAAACGTTGTCGCGAATGTATTGTCTAGGAATCCAGTAGGCAATATGGATGGATCACAAATTTCGTGCGCAGCTCTTCGAGCCTTAGCCTTAAACTCCAGAGAACAACTCATTCGAGAGCAAAGGGAAGATCCTGAGTTAGGGCACATCTATCGTTATTTAGAAAATCCAGACGATGGTTCCGTTAATGCAACTGTATGCGAGGGCTGGTCCCAGGATTTTAAAATAATTGATGGTCTACTCTTTTACGCGAAATATTCTACAACTCTTGGAGAACTCAGAGTGTACATTCCTAAATCTCTTCGCGAAGCAATAATGCAAGAATTTCATGATCTGCCATTAGCAGGCCATTTAGGAAAGAGGAAGACTTATTTAAAATTGTGTGACACATGTTATTTTCCGTACATGAGGAAATATATATTTGAATATGTATCAACCTGTGACCGGTGTCAAAAATTTAATTATAAAAACGCGCTACTAGCTGGTCGATTAATTCCGATAGTATCGAATTACCCCAATGAAATCGTAACGTTAAGCCCCTACCCCGCATCCCGACCCGAAAGATATAAATTTCTATTGGTAATAACTGACTACTTCACTAAGTGGAGTGAGCTTATTCCTTTACGAAAAGCTTCGGCCCTGGCCATAGCTAGCGCCCTTTTTGAAAAATAAATTTCACGATATGGAGCTCCTATTTCTTTGGTTAGTGATAATGATCCCCAATTTATATCCGAGGTCTTTGAACACTTAAGTCACAGGTTGGACATAAAACATATTAAAACGGTGACATATCGGCCACAGGCAAATTTAACGGAAAGAGTTAATCGTACTTTAGTGCAGATGATAGCTTGTTTTGTAGAAGAAAAGCACGATAACTGGGACCGATTTCTCCATGAGTTCGCTTTCGAGCTGCACACATCAGTTAATGAAACGACAGGTAAAACTCCGGCTGAGTTATTCTTAGGTAGAAAGATTATAACAACTTTTAGTAAATTAATAAATGTCACAAAGGGCGCTGAATATGTGGGAGGAAATATTGAGAAATTATTCGATGAGGCAAGGCAGAATATGCGGAAACAACATAAGACTTGGGAAAAATACTATAATCGGAAAAGGAGAGAGGTTAACATCAAAGTAAATGATTTGGTGTTGGTACAAACTCATTTTATGAGTGCTGCGGGTAGGAGAGTGGTCGGAAAGTTTATGCCTAAGTTTGAAGGGCCATATAGAGTGTTAGAAGTTCGGAATAACAATTTGATCATTTGGAAAAAGGGAAAAAGGGTCACAGTTAATATTGACCAGGTTCGAGTGTACCATCCAAGACAGTTCCACACAATTAGTTTTGATAGTCATGATGAGACACTATATGAAGGAGAGAGGTCTAGTAATGGGCCGAGTAGGTCACACCCGGGTAAATCCAAAAGATATAGGAAAACCTCGAGTTTAGGAGAGTAAGGTTCGTAAATCAACTAAGGGAAATGCCGGATTGGAGGATCTGGGATTGAAGCGTAAAGTAAGGTCAAATGGGTCAGTAGAAAGGATTGATAAAAAGCTGTCCAAAATATGCAGGAAAAGATATCTGCAGGGGTCCGAACATGGGGACCAGAAAAGACCAACCCCTGTACCACCACAGGGGATAAAGAAAACTGTCCCATCCTCTATAACCTCTAGAAACTATAAATATAGGAGACCTAATAATTCTTCACAAGGACCACAGTACATTGCAGGCCCCTCACATCAACTAGATACAAGGCAGTGCAAGCCACCTACAGAAGAGAGCAGACAAGGAGCAAGAGTCCAGTATGACAGGGTCCGTGAGACCAGGACAACTCCGAGCAAAGGAAACAGTGCAGCTGAGAGGAGACCAGTCCGGTCTAGGCAGGCGACAGCAGTGAGACCTTGTCCTTACTACCTACGGAGCCGATTAAAGAAGCCCGAAGGAATACCCGAGGAGCAAAGGAGCACTGGGATCGACAGTCTACCGTAGAACAACCTCAGGAGAAGGAGCCTCAGCATGGGGAAGCCTTAGACGGAGATCCGGTAGATAGGAGCGAATAGAGGGCAAAGAAAAAATCAGGTTGTATCGTTTCTTTTTTTTTTCTCCTTTCGAAAAAGTGGTCGGAAGAATTATTGCAATGAAGCAAGTCACGGGCGGATGTTTAAAATTTAAGAAGCCAAGCAAAAGTGGACACTACAATGAGTGTGTTTTTCTTGAAGAGAGAAATAAGCTTTTGTCTTAATTTTTTTATATAAATATGGAGAAAACATTTGTAAGAATGCATTTGCTTACTTCTATGTATGACTTCGCTAAGATGCGACAATTCCTTTGGTTATTTGTTTTAATGGTTTGTTGAAAAATATTTGAAATTTTATGTATATGTATGTGCATATTTTTTCTCACAACTGGTGGCTTGGGACGCGGCGTAGTTAGGTATTGCTAACATTAACACTAACAAGCGCAGCATGCATGGAATGGGAATTTTATGGAGCCAGATGCTTTAATTGGTGAATTAGAAAATGTTATGTGAATGTGTTTGTACATACAGTATATGTTTGTTTCTTCCTACTACTTAAAGAAAGTTCTCATTTCTGGGTAGCTGACCCTGATCATTGTATAGAAAGCGACGATTTAACTGTAAATGAAGCAAGAATAAGTTTGTATAGTATTTTAAGTAGTTAAGTAAAGCACATAGGCAGGTTTTTTATTTTCCACTTCGGTGGTTTTTTCCTCGCCTCTGAGCCAAATGGGTGTGCTGTAGAGAAATCTAAACTTGTAAATGTTATGTCAAAAAACAGTAAATTTCAAATGAAGTTTGTGGTCGTAATGCTTTTCTTTCCCTTAGGGAAGGAGAATTTGTAAAGTATCCGATGGTTAGATATATATTAAAGTCGTAGAGACTATGAATCAAGTTTTAGAATTGGTTACGTAATTTATTTTCAGGCCATTTGTGACCTTCGAATAAATCCCGTTTTCTTTTTGGAGGGGATTGTGATGAATCTGTACGGAACCTTTCCATCAATATTCTTAGGCGTCTTTTGGGGGATTATAAATTCGCGTATATATATATTTCCAATCAACAAAAAGTGAACGGGATATGCAAAGTATATAGGGTATTTAAGTAGAGCGTTGTAAGCCAGCAAGTATGAAGGCTATTGAGCCAGCAGCAGTAACCTCAAATTTAGAAGATTCAATTGGATTACGTTAGTGAAGCCTTATTGCTGTCATTCTACGAAAGAATCTGGAAAGCTAAGATACCAGGTGATATACTATATTTATTTACGCTTAAAATAAGCGTTAGTTTAATAAAATTAGTTAAAGTTAATGAAAGCTAATAATTCGAGTTACGTGTATTTCTCGGACCTCCTATTTCGGTAGACCTTATTTGATCTTGCGCGTAATTATTGATTAATTTCATAATTCGTAATTTAATTTAATATTAAAGGTAAATCCTTTTTGTTTGACGTAACATAGAAATATTATACTTTATTAGAGTTTCTGATATTTGAATTGATATAATAAATACAAGTTATTACTATACAAAATGGCTCTTAGTGATTCTTTGCCTCAAATTAATCTTGGTGTCCAGGGTGGAACCCGGGGGATCTCACACAGTCGTCCAATAATTCTACCACGTAAAAAATCCTCCAAATGCTTCCTTTGTGCCATAACTATGCGGTTATTGCACTGAAAGGCTTTTAAAGCGCTTGTGAACAATTTTATTGAATAGGCGTTGCTTTTTTTGGGCTTCTGGACTGTAAGAACAGTCCTCAATCCCATATCTGGACAAGTCTTCGATGAGGGGCATGGCGAGAGTGGTGTTTTGCATTCTGCTAGGTGGCATGACGGCGATTGGATGGTCGATGGAATCCGGGAGCCGTGGCTTCGGTGCTTCGTCTGGATGGTGAATTTAGAAAAGGTTTTTGACTTGGCTGAGAGCTTAGTGACTGCTGTCTGATTGGATGCTGGGTATAGTGAACAGAGACTCCAATTGGCTGCCCTGGAGGCTGGGATTTAAGAAATGGAGAGGCGCAAGTCCAGTGGGGAAGGCAACAGAGAAATAATGACAAAAATATTTAAAGAAAGTAAAATTTTAGTAAAATGAGGTACAATAAAAATATTGCACGAAAAATTAAAGTTAAAGAGGATTGTACGAATCAAGAAGTATTCTTCTTGGTCTTTTAGAATTATCATTAGGAGTGTATGGAATGAAGTTTTGCGTATTATAGTTGTTGGTTGCTGGTAGATCATCAAAAAAGTTAATTGCAATTTTCTGAATATGGGCTTTAAAACTGGTAATTTTTAATGCTTTACGTATGTCATCATTGCGCATATATCTTGTGGCTTTGACAATCATACGTATTAAAGAAATTTTGCAGAGTGTCTAAAATATTGATATTTGTTTTAGCGGCGTAACCCCATACTGGACTTGCGTAGGCTAAAATTGGACGCATAATGGCTGTATAGAGAAGCACTTTGTTTTCTATACTTAAATGAGAGTTCCGGCCTATTAGGGGGTAGAGTTTAAACATAATTTTCCAGAACTTATCGCGTGTGTATAAAATGTGTTGTTTCCATGTTAGGTGCGTATCGAAAATTATACCGAGATATTTAGCTTCCTGAGACCAGGGGATCTGTTTATTGTACATAATGATTGGTAGTGGGAGTGAGTGCTTTTTTGTAAAAATAATAGCCGTGGATTTTTCAACGTTGATACTGATTTTCCATTTATCGTAGAAATTTTGTAAATGAAGGAGGTATTTGTTTAATGCATATGAAATCGTAGACAGTTTTTTGTAAGTTGCGTGAATGGCAGTGTCATCAGCTTAGAGGTTAATTTTTGTTACAGAGTAGTCAGGGATGTCGTTAATATAAAGATTGAAGAGCAGGGGGCCTAGCAAAGAACCTTGAGAACACCCTGCAGAAACAGATTGCTCGTTTGATAGTGTAACAATTTTACTTCTTTGCCACCATTCCTTATATACCCCTCTCTTACACTCTCGTCATTGTACGTACTATCCGCGCCATCTGGTGGTTTCCTGTAATTTGCATATTCTTCAAAATGTGTGTGATAATTCTACAGGTGAAATTTTTATTTTAGAGTTCAATTTCTGTGTGATTCTGAATTATCCTTAATTTATGAACATGAGTGTAGTACTGAGTGGACCCTGTATGAAGATTCCCTTGGGGGCCTTCTTTGTATATGAAAGCTTGTTCGTGGGGTCCCTGTTGCTTGGAGGCGCCCCGTATCACTGATATGGTTGTAGCTACGCCCTGCTTTTAGTTGTCATTCGAGATACCCTTACCCCATCGGTTTGTTGACTAGATTCTATGCCCCGTAGTATTGTCTTTCTTTTTATGAACCCATGGACGTACATTTCAGTAAGATAATTCCCCTGGGTGCCTTTTTATAACGTCTTCGGGCTTTTCTAACACTTAAGCTGACACGATTTCCAGATCTCTCCCCAATAGAGCACGTTTGGATTGCGATGTTCATGCGTCTCTGGCCATCCCTAGATCATCTCAATATAGTTCCTTGATTAAAATGTGTATAGCAAGCAATACCGTGGGAGAATATCCACTTACTATATGAGTCAATATCCAACAGGATAATACTTTGCACATCAACATCAGTGACGAAATAAAACTCTTTTTTTTTCTCCTTGTAGTTGTATTTTCTGAATAAAACATTAGATTCCTATGATCCTATTAGCGTCTTGTTTTCAATACATGTACGAGTGTATGACTACAACCTATTTCCACCTCAATGGGATAAGTCTTTGGTGCATTCGCTTTTTATATAAAAGAATGTAGATTAATAAATCATGTATTGTAACTGATGTAATGCAACTTGTTACAATACTTTTTTTTGTATCAACAATACATGTCACATTTGTAGCATATTGACAAACGATGCTTAAATATTTGTATATCTCTCTGTTTTTCAAAATTTCTTTATTTATATTTACTGTAAAATCTTTCAATATTCTACCTTGAAGAATAAGCTAATTTTAATTTTCCTTTCATAAAATAGAAATACTTCTACCACACAAGAACACGTATATACATACATATATATATCATGAAAATTATTTATAATTTTATTGGATGCATTTCATTTCAAATTCATGATTTTCATCAAGAAGTTTCATTTTATTTGTTTGATTGGTCCTATTTTATGAAATTAAGTTTTCAAATACCGATTTTATAGACTCTAGTAAATTTAAAAATATGTCCCATGTGCAAATTATAGCGACTGTTTTATCGTTGTTGTACGAAAGTATTTATAAAAGATTTTCTGCTCTCGGTTTATAAGAAACTGAGGCGTATTTTCAGATTTTAAAATCCTTTCATTCTGTTACAAGTAAATTAGTAAAAGAAAAAAATATTTTAATTGAGAAAGAAAAAATATTTCTGCGCTTTTAGAGTCCTGGTTACCTTTTTAAAAATCTATACCGTAGTCTTTTTTTTTTAAAAAAAAAAATTTACATTTTAGTCCTTCTTATCAATTTGTCGTGTCTGATAATTTTAAGAAGGCAAATTCACCGAATAAAGAAATATTTTTCTGTAGCTTATCCAGGAGATTTGACTCTTAATGAAACATGTGTTTTGAGAACCACAAATATATATAGTTCTGTTTCTTCAAATTCCAAATAATTTCTTCCCATTAAATGAAACCTTTATTAATATTTTTATAAACTTTGAAAGCTATTCCCTTATCAAAAGCTATGAACAAAAGCGTTTTCGGGGATTGTCTTTTAGCGAGCTCCACTTTTTTGCTTTTCTAAGATTTCAGTATTTATTAATATGCTTCTCAACAGTCTATTATTCTAAGAATTACATGGTGGATCGATAATTTCGACGTACGTTTTCGATCGTGGGTGTAGCCATTTATAGATGCAATGCTTGATTCGACGAATCCTCGACATATGAAGGTTTCTCTTAATCCCATCGATCGTTGAGGTGAATGTTCCTTCAAGTGTTCGATAGCAGTGAATACAACCTTACGTCAGAATCCACAACAATATCCAAATATTTTGAAATGTAAACTGTATACAGAAAACATGTCGAACTGATAATGAAGATGTTCAAAATGATGTTGAAATAATAGCTTCAGAAAAAGATTTATATTATAATACAGTCGAACCTCTATATTGCGAATTTTTCTATATAACGAACTTTCTTCTGGAACCAAGAACATTTCAAGACTTTCTTCATAAAATAACCTCCCTATAACGAAGTACATTTTCTATATAACGAAGTTTTCTTTTTGTGATTCGATTTTTTTTCTCCCTATTTTTAAAGTATTTTTGGACATTAGTATTATGAAGTGATAAAATTACTTGAAATAATTCAACGTGGATTACACTGTGAAGGAAATACGCCTGAAGGAGGGAGGATGTATTGCTAAGATGCGATGCGTATTATGAGAGAAAACATTCTTTCAAACAAAATTAATAGATTTTACCAGTAATTAAAGGATGCATCTGCTAATATGTGCTTAAAGTTACTAGTTACAAAAAATGTAATTTAAATTACTTCTAGATTCTTCTTATTATTATTTCTTAGAAAATGTCCTTAAAATTCATTAATTTTAATATAAAATTATTTTCTTAATGTTGAAAATGCATTGTATATTCCTCGACATTCTTTTTCTTTTAGGGGTAGGATATATAAAATAAAAAGATATTAATTTACAAAAGGTGTGAATAATTATTTTTTTTAAATATAGTGTTTATGAATTTAAAATTTGTTTTATGTGGTTCATAAAGTATATTAGAAGATGAACCTCTATATAACGAATTTTCCATACAATGAACTTTTTTTCGGAATTTAGTGACTTCATTATATAGAGGTCCGACTGTATAAAGTCATTTAACTCTGAGGTAGCGTAGCTAAAGAATGAGAATGTCAAGAGGGGCTGTGTCTCTAAGATATCAAGATTGTTATTGCAGAGTTCGATAAGTAGAAAGTTTAATCACAACGAAGGCTCATCATTTTAAGTTGTTTTCAACAATTGCCCTTTTTTCATTGGTTTGTGATAAAAATTATATTTAATTTCACTTTGAACTTAGTGAAAATTGGAGAATTAATGCCCCTCGCACACAGATGTACTACATAACTAAAAATGTATTTATTGGACCCTGAAACTTTCGAAAACTAATGGAAAGTTTTATTATTTTAATGAAGAATCTATCAGTAATATTGTTATGAAAAAGTCATATTTATATAATAAGTAGCCATTACCCGACCACTTCACTGGGTATTTTCTTATGTTGTAAGAATATGTAATGTTTATAAACTATTGAGAGATATCTAAGTCCTAACATAAAATGTTCGATTGCATTGAAAAACATTCCTATAACTCTCACCTCTTGATTTAAAAAGGACAAAACGAATTTCTATAATTGGAGTAGAATAACCGTTTACGCTCCCGTAATCCCCCAAAGTTCGTAAAATTCATTATTTTTAATGGATCACAATTCAACAAAATAAACATGCTTGCCGAATTTCAAATCTAAATCTAATAGCACAAAAACAGATTTTATTTCATCAATAATCCTGTACCCTCTTTGAAAGTTAATTTCCGTTTGACGAGTTCTTAGCGAATTTCACTTCAACAAGCTAAACATGCCTGAAAAATTCCAAGCATGAGAGTCTAACAGTTCAAAAATAGGAATTGTTTTGTCTATTATGCAACTCCCTTTGGGGGGATGCGATTTTTGAAAATCCCGTTCTTAGCGGAACTCTACTCCATGAAAGAAACATGTCTGCCAAATTTCAAGTCTGTAGGTCTAATAGTTCTGGAGATATCTTGATGAGTGAGTGAGTCGCTTTCTCCTTTATGTACATAGATATAAAGTCATGTAATTCTAGAGTAGTATAGCTAGAGGGTGGGAATGTTCACAGGATAGTGTGTCAAAGCCTTCGAAAATGTTATTGCAGCTTGACAAGTATAAAGCTTAACCATAACGTTGGTTCAGTTTCATTGTAAGTTATTTTCAACAATTGGCTTTTTTCACTGATTAGTGGTAGTAATTACATTTAATTTCTCCTTGATCTTTGTAAAAATTAGAAAATTTACGCCAGATGCTCTATACAACCATTTACCAAACTATGCACTATACATTTGAATTGTATCCTGAAACTTTCGATAACTTATAGAAGGTGTTATTATTTTAGTGGAGAATTCATCAATAATATTTGGATAGAAAAGTCATATTTATATAATAAGAATAGCATCCCCCTTCTAGAAATACTATTAATACTATTATAAATTGAGAAATGTTAAGAAAAAGGAATATCGATGCAAACAAATAACTGGTCAATCCAGAGGAAACAATTGACATCATTTACCAAAAATATTTATATTTATCGCTGACAGAGATACGAAACTTAAGTTCATATTTTTAAAATAATTTGTAATCGGGAAAAAAAATCAAATTACTGCAAAAAAAAGTCAGAAAAATTCAAATTTTTCGAGTTATTTTATTGGTTTCTTAAATTTGAAAAAATACAAATAAATTTAAATTTTAAAAATACTTTTCTTAAATTTTGTAATTTGTAAAGGAAGAAAAACGAATAGTGTTGCAAATGTAGATTGTGCTGTCATCTATCGATTTTTATTTCGTAAAAAGAATTGCAAATCGAATTCTCGTTACTTTTTTTGTATTTTAGTTTAGTTAGTTAAAGAAATTCTGTACTTCATGGAAATAGCCATTATTTATCATATAAACAAATTTCTATTTTTTTAAAAAAAATGATCACCGATAGAATTAAAATTTCTACTCTCTCGTTTGTCGAATCTTTTGTAAATCAATGGTTTTCAAATTATCTCATACGTAATCTCTATGAATAAGCGAACAATTTTAAATGGTTATAAAGTTAAGAGGTATAAAATTTTTTATACATGTACTTAAAAAAAAATGTATTATCAGAATACAACGGCCTTAATATTTCTACCGCTATTACTTGTAACAGTTGAGACAGTGGCAAAACGTACACCCCGCAACCCAGGGTCGATTTACGCTCATTACGGGTCCTGGGTGCAGAAGATCTACAGGCCCCCTTTGAACTAGTGAATCGAAATTTATAACCAGAAAATCTGGTAAAGTCCAGCTTATCCGGGCCCCAGGCCGTGGGTGCCTACGCAAGCACCCAATGGATAAATTGGTAAATAATTTTTACTCAATAAAGAAGAGTATAAAAACGATAAAGGGTAGACGCTGCTTCTCCTTTTTGTGTAAGTCCAACAATTTTATTACATTTATATGTGATCGATGATTTTATGAAAGCTTCATCAGTCTGTAATAATGCCTGTTTCTCATGGTCTTTTAGTTCTTCACATCTGCCTCGTAGATAATTTTCATTAGTCAGAGTTGACAAACCGGTAGTAACATTTTTAATCCAGATGCAACTCTCTGTAAATGTCTCAAACTTGAAAGAATTGTATTGCCCTTGTCCCTTACGTAGAAATAGTATGCGGTAGATTTAATGAATAGAGTGTTTTTTTAGAAGTATAGAACTTTAAATTGGAATAAAACAACGATGTATTATTCGATTGACATGAATTTTTTTTATTCGAAAGATAATCTTGTGGCATTACATTTTAAATATAATCAAGCAAGGCGTAGATTCGTCGAATGGGCCCAAAACGAGATTGCCGTTGTTCCCGATTTTCATAAGCGAATTTTGTTTAGCGATGAAGCGCACTTCTGGTTGAATGGCTACGTCAACAAACAAAACTGCCGCATTTGGAGTAAAGCTAATCCACAAGTGTATGTCGAAACACCGTTACATCCAGAAAAACTGACTGTTTGGTGCGCTTTATGGGCTAGTGGAATCATTGGTCCGTACTTTTTCAAAACCGATGAAGGCCACAACGTTACAGTCAATGGTGATCGGTATAGAGCCATGATTACTAACTTTTTCATTCCTGAATTGAACAATCATAATGTCCGGAGCTGTGGTTCCAACAAGACGGCGCAACATGTCACACAGCTCGTGCCCCAATCGATTTATTGAAAGACACGTTGGGTGACCGCCTAATTTCCCGTTTTGGACCTGTGAATTGGCCTCCAAGATCATGTGATTTAACACCGCTAGACTGTTTTCTGTGGGGCTATGTAAAGTCATTGGTCTATGCGGATAAGCCGCAAACGCTTGACCATTTGGAAGACAACAATCGCCGTGTTATTGCCGATATACGGCCACAAATGTTGGAAAAAGTCATCGAAAATTGGACGTCTAGATTGGACTCCATCCGAGCCAGCCGTGGCAGTCCTATGCCGGAAATCATATTTAAAATGTAATGCCACAAGAGTATCTTTCGAATAAAAAGAAATTCATGTCAATCGAATAATACATCGTTGTTTTATTGCAATTTAAAGTTCTATACCTCTCAAAAAAACACCTTTTATTAATTACGATGCCTTTTAATTCTTTGTTAAATATGCTTTAGAGCATTGATACTCAACCTCCGACCCTCGGACCGCATGTGGCCCGTCTGCCTTTTTTGAGTGACCCAGTCATGGTGGTCTGCTTTTCCCATTAACCGCATGTTGCGGCCCACGTGAAATAATTATGATGTGTATGCAGTCCGCGTGAAATAATTATGATGTGTATGCAGCCCGCGTGAAATATCTGCCATGTGTATGCGGTCCGTGTGAAATACTTATCGTGTTTATGCGGCCCGGCGAGAAAAAAAAGGTTGAAATTACCCTCTGCTTTAGAGCATTGCTCTGTAAAATCTCAAGTAGTCTCACATATCAAAGTTATACTTTAATGCACATAACAGATATTGGTTTGAATATAATTTGTAATACATAATTTGTAAACATAAAATGTTATTTTTGATGTATATTTTAACATTAGAAGTTGTTTTATTTTTCATGCTGTATTATCTATCTTATTGTCTATTTATCTGTCGTCTATTATCGTCTGTTTTGATTTAATAATTTATGTAACTCTAATTTTTTTTACTGTTTATTTTATTTACTGGTATTTAATCGTTTGATATTATAAGTTTTGTGGCACAAGTTGGCATCCTTTTTGTAAGGAATCTCGTGGGAAAATTCGGCAGTTGACTGTAAGAGTTCGAATGATATGTGTTTTATACACGTAATAGAACAAGTAATATAAAAAAAAATTGGGGGATTAATTTCTACTTTGAATGGATGAATAGAAAGTATTTTATTAACGATTAAAAATTTGAATGATATATATTTATAGAGAGAGGTGGGAGAGAGATGGAATTAATAGCAGGAATTGAAAAAAGAGCATGATTTGTCTACATTGTTGTAACAACGCACACCCGATTTGGCCGAAAAACAGATTTTCGACGCCAACTTTTGTCTTTGTTTAAACAGTTACATTGTTACAACAATAGAGACGAATCTAAGTTGGCGTCAAAAACATGTAATTAATTAAATTAAATTTAATTAATTAATTAATATTTAAAAAACTGTATTAACATCAAGTGTCATCCACTACAAGTTTTAAAAATTTTATTTGAACTTGATTGGATGAATAGAAAGTATTTTATTAATGATTGAAAAAAAATTTGAACAAAATAAATATATAAATAAATAAATATATAGTGAGAGTGAGCTAATAGTAGGAAAGCTGACGCTTTTACTAATTGATTTATTTAGATTTCTGATTGAAAAGTTTTTTTTTTCAATTTTCTTATTTATAAATATGTGTTCTTGTTTGTAACTTCCTAGTTTTAATGAAAAGGTTTATTCTATTTCGAATTGATTATTACACATCATATTTCAAACGCTGAACCACCGAAACAAAAATGACAAATCGGTCAATCTGTATACTAATATTAAAGCTTATTAAATGAAATGAATAACATTTTTTTAAAAGTTAAATAATAAATGAAGAAGAAATTGGTATTGATTATACTTTCTTCATTAAA
>BMAU01003031.1:0-22173 GCA_019973935.1 Trichonephila clavipes | reverse complement strand
TTCACAAAAGGAGAACATTTGGAAAAAGATTATTCTAAGTTAATTTTTGCCAAAATATTATATATTTAAATAATTTTTTTTTTTTGTCACAATGTCCTTTAAAACAGTTTTATGCTATATTCTAATCTGAGTGACACTAAATATCATGAAGGTAATCCATTTATGCGCTTTGCAAAAATCACTGTTGAACGTAGTCGGATATCTTAACCAATTAGATATTTAGGGTTAAATAGATAAGATAATGTCAAATGTTGAAAATTTTTTATTGGATCCCCAAATGCATCCCTCCCCCTTAAAGCATTTGTTTGTTTCTCAGTTATTTTATCCATTAATTAAATTTTAATTTAACTACCGTAAAATCCAGAGTATATAACGTGCACTTATATTTTCAAGCTGATTTTTTTAATTTTCAGGTATATTCGCCGTATAACGTGCACCCCCTTTTTTAAGAAGGAACCTAAAATATATACGTGTGCTTTTAAGTCCTTTATTTGAGGTATTATTACAAGCTTTAGAGGAAATAGTATACCATAACTATTATGTTCATAAGGAATGTCATTTCTTTTAAATAAACATTATTTAGATATATATAGAAGTCTAATTTTTTTAAGAGCTCTTCTCTTTTTTTATTTTTTTTAATTTTAAATCTCTTATTTTTATACTCGGCGTATAACGTGTACCCGTAAATTTCGATCTTATTTTTTATGTTCAAGGTGCGTGTTATACGTCGGATTTTACGGTAATTAACGTGTGTTTGCTTAACTATTAAACACAATACTACAGATAAAAATTTAAATCTTTTAAAGGAAGTTGCTCTATACCTGCTGTCAAAAATACATTTAAGTTGATGAATTTGCAAAAATTTAATATTAGGTAAGTATTAGGGTCTACCCCAAACCGAAAAACCTGTCAAGGGGTGTATGAGGCAAAAAAGCTCTACATCATGGGTCTCCAACACGCGGCCCGCCGACTCTTTTTAAAAAAATTTTAAATATCAGATTTTTAAAGTTTTTTCATTTTGAAATTTATTTGAAGGGAAATTTATGTAAATATATATACACACAATGCCTGTTACCTATTCTTGTTTTAAAATAAATCCTTTTTGATAGCAGAAATGTCCTTTAAATTAAAGCAGTTTTATATTTTAGCAAACAGTTACATTTGATTTTAATATAGTAAATAACTTTTTTAATAAATTTCGAGTTGCGTCATGCATATCCTTTACTATGGATGGTACATGATTCTCTGTGTTTGCGACTTTCGTTTCTCCTCCTCCTTTTCGGTTTGAAGTGCCCAAAAAGCAAGAGGCAGTCTCAGAGATGTTTTTTAAAGTTTTAAAAAAAATATTCAGGACGGATAAGATAAAGAACAATGTATACTTAATCGTTTGCGAATGACAGTACAATCAAATTTCAGCAATGAGTAACGAAAAATAAATTCTAAGGAAACACCGTAATTTTCAAGAAAATGGCAACACACACACACACACACTGTAATATTTTAAACATTATTTGATCATTTAATTATTATATTATAAAAACATTATTAGATCATCTATATCTGTATACATAAAAATAATGAAAACAATAATAATAATTCATTCTGTTTTAAATTTTCACTCCAATAAATGTTTTTTTGTTTGCAAGTCTGATATAAAGGTACATATTTTTATGTGCGGCCCGCGAGATTATAATGTTTTCCGAAGTGGCCCGCAAGGTCATTTTGGGTGGCCACCCCTGCTCTACATTATAGATCTTCAGTGGCACTAGATTTCGAACCTACGACTCGATAACGTAGACCAAAAGGTCGCCACCATGACAGTTCGGCTACCACAACCACTAAACATAAAGTTGAAGCAAAATTGATGGAGTTGCATAAAAAGAATACTAATGCTCGGTCTTCTAAAAGAAAAATTTTAAGTATTTTGATAAAGTATAAATAGCATTTTTCATAAAATATCTTCTAGCAACAAATAAATAAATATCAGTTACCGTATTTTTTTCATAGGAATATCTAGCGGTTTTTTCCCCTTACGTGCAAAAATAGATTTAAGGATTAAAAAAAGTTCACTATCAATGAAAATTAAAGTGAGACTATATTCGTGTAACATCTAATTAAGTATGATAGAAATTATCTGAATAATTAAGTATTTATGCAAAATATGAGTATTTTAATATGCTAGTGCGATATTTCATAAGTTTTTAAAATTAAGTAATACATATTATTCAATACATTAAATGATAGCAAATATTTTTAATATCTCTCTGTATATGTAAAAAAAAAGTTTTTCCTGATGATGTAATAAAAGTTTATTTACTTTTCTCACACATGAGAACAATAATAAAAAGGCAGTAAGTCCTGTTCAATATTATGGTTACAAATTGGACAACGGTGATCGGATGATGGTGAGGCTTTGCACAAACGTGTAAAAGTAGTTTAGTGCAATTTAGAGGGAAAGGTGATTAGGAATATTGTTTTTGAAGAGGCGCTGAATAGAAGAACAAATTATAAAATGCGGAGACGAATATTTGAATTTTTTTTATTTTTTTCCTGTTTACAATATATATCCGGAAAAAATAGAGAGCCACATAATACATGTAAATTAAAGTTTTACAATTTGAGCAACGAGTATGAACAATTGTATTTGTACAATGGGGGGGGGTTGATTCGCCATTATACGAACAGGGGGTACCCCCTCCAGTATCACTAATATATATTTTTGTCCATATGATTTTTATTTTGCAATGTTAAGTGTTATATCAAACATTTAAACTAAACCAAATATCTCTCATTATTATTTAATCGATGTAATTTGTTAATAATACGGATTTCAATTTAATTGTGAGCAAATTATTTTGCGTCATACGTAATACAGGATTATTTTTATTAATTTAAAAAAACCTTCAATCAAACCAATTCAACCCAAAACCAACCATACAAACCTTTGTCACGGTTTTTGGAAAGTTAAATTTTTTCATCAATTATTTTAATGATTTATCCTCTAAAATAAAAAAATTTCATTTTTTCAAAATTAATTTCGATTTAAAAAAATTATAAGTAACTACTTCATTTTTTTTTCTTGGCTAAACATTTTATTTTTAAATCTCTAAGCAAAAGCTGTGTTCTCGCAGTTACTGATTACTTTGAAGGTGGCAACATTTTTTCGAATTCAGCCATGTTTAGAACGACGCATTTTGCATTTATATCATCTCGTGACTACTTTATCGTGACTAACAGTTGAATGAATAACAGCTGAACATTTGTGTCACTCTTTCATTTGTCGTCTTGTCGAATTTTATGAAGACAACAAATTGACAGACGAAGAAGGTTAAAGAGAAATAAAGCTTTCATATGTTCTCTTTCTTTCCCTTTCTGTAAAATTGTTTAAATGTATCCGAAGCAGTAACTAAAAGAGCTCTTTGTCGATACTCATCAGAAACGAGGCAGAAATTTATTGAGAAACTAACGGTTTAAAAATTGCACTCCGTATTGTAAAATTGTAATAATATTTAACTATATTTCATTTCTTGAATTCGATAAAACTGGAAGAAGTGATCTAAGAAGTGATATTATTCTAAAAAAAATATTTTTTTTAATTTCTGATTCAAAAAAGACAAATGTAATATGCAGGGTGAGCCGGATTATAAATATTTATTGTGCTCAAACTATTATGATTAAACATGTATTTTTTCGATATATTCTGTGTAAACTATGATTTTTTTCAGTTCCTATTATTATAGCTCACTTTCTCCCTACATATATATATATATCCAGTTCAAATTTTAATCATTAATGAAATAATTTTATTCATCCACTCAAGTTCAAATACATTTTATTTAAATTGTAGTGGATGACACTTGATGTTAATACAGTTTTTTCAAATATAAATTCATTAATTAAATTCTATTTTTAATTTTAAAAGTGTTCTGCTTTATTTCTGTCGAAGTTGCAACTGAATGCAACAGTACGCCAGTAAGTTTTTCTAACGAAGTAGGAATTGACTTAATTTTTTTATTACTTATTTTTAATAAAACCATTTATCTCGGTAAATCTCAACATGTGCTCCCAACGTGTTTTACATTTATTCATTACTAGCTAGTATACCCGTCCTTTACACGGGTCAACTGAAAAATTAAAGAATACAGATTGAAGGACAATGAAGTTTCTGATGAGTTAAGTTCATGTGAATTGCAAATTAAACAAAAAAAAAAAAAAAAAAAAAACTCTTTGCATACTCAGCCGAACAAAAAGTCATATTTGTTATATTTTAAGTCTGTAAATCTAATAGCTGATAAAAAGGATATTTTTTAAATTATACATCCCCGTGACTCCCTTTTGGGTCGATTTTTGAACACACTTTCCTAAGCTGATCTCTGCTCAGCAAAAGTAACATATTGTTACAATATTTGTGTAATGGACGCTTAAAATAGTGTAAATTATTTATATCTGTATGTGCACTACGTTAATATTACTTTCTGTTGTATTTATTTTATGCCAAAATTGTAATTTTCGCAAGCAACACCATTCCTTGCATTATAATGGTGATTCAATGGAAACAGAGCGAAATGTTGGTGATAGAGCCAAGTTGCCATAATTTTTGGCGACCACGTTGGCAATTTGACGGTTGATTGAACGGTGAAGAAGTTGATACGCTGTAGCACCACCTGGTGGGGATCTGCAATAAAGAGGATAGCACAAAAACCTTCTCCACAAAAAATACATATACATGCCAATTTTCATAGTGATCGGTTGAGCTGTGCTCGAGTGATGTGATTTCATGTATACAGACATCCATTTATATATATGTAGATTAAATGCTTTCAAAAAATAATATAACAATGAACGTAAAGTAAAATGAAATTTAATTCTTTTAAACAAAAATTAAAATTCTTCATAAATGAATGACTTAATATATTCTTAACCACTGAATCAGCAACTTTAATTCTTTTGAATAGTCTATAACGCAATAGGGAAGAATTATGTTTAAACGTGAGAGAAGCAGGGAAATGTTCAAATGTTTAAGCGTATTTTCAAAAATGCAAAACACAAAAATAATTTGATAAAAAAAGCGTGGTTCCTCTCAGAGCTTTTGTGGGGCTGCGGTAGCCCAGTGGTTAAGGTATCCAACCATGGCAGGCATGTCATGAGTTCGATCCCAGTACCACTAAAGACCCGCCGTGTAGGGCAGCGATGCACGTTAAATCTGTCGAGAGCTGAAACGTCCTCCCGTTGGTGTGGTGTGGTAGTTAGGAGAGAGTGGTGCCAGCTCAGGTGTCGTCCACGTCACTTGACCATGGTTCAAAATTACGTGGTCCGTCGCCAAAAGCCCTCGTGTAGCTGAACAGTGCGACGTTAATATTAACTCACTCACTCAGAGCTTTTGTTTGCTGTTTTGTTTGATCTGACCAATAATTGGTGGTCGCAGTAGCCTAATGGTTTTGGTCACGAGCTCGTGGATGGCATCTCGCAAGTTCGAGTCCTGGGGCCATTGAGACATTTCGTGTTCAGGGTGCTGATGCTCATTAATTCTGGCTCGTCCAAAGCTTTCTCGTTAGCGTGGTGTATAGTTAGGAGAGGGAGTGTCAGCACAGATGTTATACTCGTTACTTGACCGAAGCTCACAATTACAATGTCCGTCCCTAATAGCCCTCGTGTTGTTTTGTAGTACAGCGAAAAGAAAACTCTTTCAGACCAAAATTTTGAGCAGAATTTAAATTCTTATTTGTGGATTTAAAATGAATTCAAGATGACGGATTTAACAACCTGAGGAGCCTTATAACAACGTTTAAAAAAGAGAAAAAAAGTTATAAAATTGTGCAAGGAACGTCGTGATAAACGTCTAAAAAACTGTGATACACAAAATCCGATTTTTTTTATTAATGTCACACTCGAAAACGCTATTGGCGATGCTTCTAGTAGTTCTGAACAGTGTTTAAGTGACCTGGTCGACATCTGAACTGACACTCCACTCTTCTCACTTCTATACTACTCCAAAATGAGAACTTTCAGCAATGATTGTACCACTGTATCAGTCGTATCGAAAATACGGGGCTTCCAAGTTACAGGGGCCCCAACATGTGTAAGCGAAAAAAAAAATCATAAAATGTTTTCAATAGTTTGATTAACTGAGTTCCCATTTATGGTTACAAAAACGTCTATCACACCACTGGCTTCAAACGATTTAAACTTTTTTACGTACTCTACGTCTCTGTTGCCTCGATTAGAAACCTTTAGAAGCAAGTCTAGTTTTAATCAAAATAATGAGAAGAGACAAGAGGTGATAGATTCGGAAAAGAGTCTAAAAATTCATACTTAAAGCGGCTCGTCAGAAAGATCGTCTGAACCAAAATACAAATAACATTTAGAACGGGAAAAATCCATTCGAAATGTTATTTGCTTGTAAATGACAACATTCCCTCGTCTGTTGATAGATTGACTGTAAATAAGCGTTGCACTTAGAAGCTATACGAAGGCGGCTCTTACAAGGGGAGGGCACGACTGAGGGAATTCATTTGGGGTCGAGACTTTGTGTAATAGTAGTACTCCTTTAGGCTGTTCAACCCCCAATGTAATAGCTCCGAATGGCCAATCAATTCTGAGAAAATAGCCTTCGAAATTCAGGCTTAGCTTTTATACAATTAAATTTTAACTACCTCCAGCGACGCAATGGCATAGTTGGTAGTGAAACTGTTTACTACGCGACCGGCCAAGATTCGAGTCATGCGAACGATTTTTTTGTTTTATTTTTTAAATTCATTTAATTATTTTTCCAATTAAATAAATTTATTTAAAAAAGATTCATTAAATGTTAAATGATATTTTGGATAATTATTTTGTATTTTAGAAAGTAAAATAATTATTGTAATTATATAAATATTTATATTATATTTTATAAATATAATTATTAATAAGTAATATTTATTATAAAAATATATTATAATAAATATTAAATGATATTTTATACAAAAGTTAGTTAGAAATAGTTTTACAGTTTGAAATACAATATATTATAAGTAAAATATTATAAAAAAATTATAATAATATATAAAATATATATTATAATAGTTGTTTATAAAAAATTATTGTTTAATTGATATAATAAATATATCTATCTATATATCTTAAATTATATATTATTAATTTAATTGTTTTATAATTATATAAAATATTTAATAAGTATTTTTTAAATAAATTTATGTAATTGTAAAAATAATTAAATGAATTAAAAAAAAAAAAAAAAAAAAAAAAAGGACCGTTCGCGCGACTCGAACAGTGGCCGGTCGCGTGGTAAACAGGTATTCTATCAACTATATATGCTACTGCGTTCCTGAAGGTAAGTAAAATTTAATTGTATAAAAGCTGAGCATAAATTTTGAAGACTATTTTTTTATAATTGACTGGTCATTTGGCGCTATTGCATTGGGGGTTGATCACCCTAAAGGAGTACTACTATTACACCAAGTCTCGTCACCCAAATGAATTTCCTTAGTCATACCCTCCCCTTGTTAGTGAAAGACAGCAGCCTACTTTTTTAAAACTTTTCTAGTCACAACTGCAACAACTCAAAAAAGTTTGAAGTTAAAACAAAATATTAAAAATTACGTTAGAACCTCCATAAGAGACTAGATCAGTTATTTGACTTAGCAGTACAGTCGTACAGTCAATAGAAAGATAATTTAGAAACTGAAATCCTCTTATGCTATGATTGTTATCATATAAATGCGTTTTCTATGAAAAGAATTAATAATAATAATAACCCCCCGAGAAAAGTTTATATTAACAACTAGGCTAATTCGAAATTAATGAGGGCTGTGGTAGCCCAGTGGTTAAGGTATCGGATCATGGCAGGCATGTCATGAGTTTGATCCCAGTACCACTAAGGACCCGCCGTGTAGGGGAAGCGATGCACGTTAAATCTCTCGAGAACTCAAACGTCCTCTCGTTGGTGTGGTCTGGTAGTTAGAAGAGGGAGGTGCGAGCTCAGGTATCGTCCTCGTCACTTGACTATGGTTCAAAATTACGAGGTCTGTCGCCAAAAGCCCTCGTGCAGCTGAACAGTGCGACGTTAATATTCCCTCACTCGAAAGTAAAAAAGTTTTTTTTTTAAAATACGAATGTATATGTATACTTGACTCTTTCAAAATAAGCTTTATCAATGCGATCATATTTATTTTCTTTTCTAAAAAAAAGGGCCTCCAAGGAATTTTGATTCGGGGCTTTCATGACTAGTTACGCCTGTGGTTTGGAGCAAATTTTAAGTGTATCAACTCTTTCACAAAACGAATCTTTAGGGTGAGGGAGTGAGTGAAGATTAACGCCGCACTATTCAGCTGCACGAGGGCTTTTGGCGACGGACCACGTAATTTTTGAACCATGGTCAAGTGACGTGGACGACACCTGAGCCGAATCTTTAGGGACATGAGGATTTGAATTAATGTCACGATTGCAGAAACATCGGACACGAGGTCACGACCATTTCCAGTTGACAACTTTATGCATCATGGTGCATAATATAAGCATATTGATATTTAAAGGGAAAAAGAATATACTAAAGAAACAAGGATTTATATAAAGAAATACATTTAGGAAGGAGAAAAAAAAATTAATGAATACATTAGTTATCTTCCGGGAGCGTTGATCTAAAGAAAAATGCTTGAGCGAATTTTTGTGAAGTTCGAATAAATAAATAAAATCCAACAAGGGACAGGCTCAATGAGTTAGCATTTAGTTGTTCTCTGAAGCACTATTTTTTCCCCAGCTTAAACATAATTCTACTTTTGGATTAAATAATGCACATACAGTCTGTGATACATACTACACCATGAATATAATTTACAATATGTTTTGTCACTTTTATTTTTCTTCTATTCAATTATAAAAGATGTATTATGCTAATACTGTTATTGTTCTGCAAGAGGCAGAAGTAAATGGTTATTTCTTATAAGCTGTAGTGTTTGTATTTCACGATATTTGGCTTAATCGACCATTCTGTACTTCGGCAGTTTGTTTTTGTAATAAAATGCTATAAAGACTTTAAAAGAAAAGTGAATCACCCACTCATTACGAGAACTCGAACTATTAGACTTTCAATCTTGAAATTTGGTAGGAAGATTGTGAGTATTATGGATATATAAATTTCCTGTTTTTCAATTCCTACTATTATTCACTCTGTCCCTATATTTATTTATGTGGTATATCTTGTTCAAATTTTCAATCGTTAATAAAATACTATTAATCTAGTCAAGTTCAAATACATTTTTTAAAAATTTGTAGTGGATTACACTTGTGTTAATACATTTTTTCAAATATTAATTCATTAATCGAATTAAAATTGAATAAATAGTAACAAAATAATAGTCCAACAGTATATATAGAAAGGAAAATCGTTTTGCTTGTGCCCCTATTGAAAAACGGATAGCGCGCGTTGGACTTCTAATCCAAAGGTTGTTTGGTTCTGAATTCCACCTTGGGATGGCCTAATTTCTGAAAATGTGATTTCTTTTTACAATACTATTTTATTGGAATAATTAAATTTAATTAATGAATAAATAGTAACAAAAACAAAAATAATAGTCCAACACCATATATAGAAAGGAAAAAGGAAAATTGTAAGGAAACTCGCTTTCTATTGTGTCACTTAATACTGTTATTCCGTCATATGTATATACATATTTTTATTAATTGTAATTATTCAATAAAAAGTAATTAAAATAAAATTGTCTTTGTTGACCTAAGTATAATTGACTTACATTTTTTTTATATTATTTGTTTAACTATTAGACTTTACTGACTTAAAAATTTGGCAAACATATTTCTTCCGTTAAGCGCGAGATCACTCTTAAGAATGGGTTTTGTGGAAATCGACTCTTGGGGACTATTGATAAAAAAAAAATCCCCTTTTGAACAATAAGACTTATTGACTTTGAATTTGGGAAGCATGTTTTCTAAATGAGTAGATCCGCTAAAAACAGTGTTTCGTGGAAATGACAACGGGGTGAGGGGAGCAGGGTCCTAAATGAGAAATAATAATATACTTCTAAAGGGTGTTTTTTAGAGGTATAGAACTTTTAATGCAATAAACAACGATGTATTATTCGACTGACATGAATTTTTTTTATTCGAAAGATAATCTTGTGGTATTACATTTTAAATATGATTTCTGCCCAGGAGGACTGCCACGGCTGGCTTTCCAGGATGTAGTCTAATCTGGACGTCCAATTTTCGATGACTTTTTTCCAACATTTGTGGCCGTATATCGGCAATAACACGGCGAATGTTGTCTTCCAAATGGTCAGCGTTTGTGGCTTATCCGCATAGACCAATGACTTCCCATAGCCCACAGAAAATAAGTCTGCGGTGTTAAATCACAAGATCTTGGATGCCAATTCACAGGTCAAAAACGGAAATTAGGCGGTCTCAAACGTGTCTTTCAATAAATCGATTAAAGCACGTGAGCTGACATGTTGCGCTGTCTTGTTAGAACCACAGCTTCTGGACATCCTGATTGTTCAATTCGAAATGAAAAAGAATTGGCGTAATCCGCTGAAAATAATACAGGAGTATGATGGAAGCTGAACGATTTGTGGCGCTTTATCATTTGAGAAGAAGGTTACCAGCCCATAAAGCTACCAAGCAGTCAGTTTTCTGGATGTAACGGTGTTTCGACATACACTTGGCGGATTGGCTTCCCTTCCAAATGTGGCAGTTTTGTTTGTTGACGTAGCCATTCAACCCGAAGTGCGCTTCATCGCTAAACAAAATTCGCTTATGAAAATCGGGAACAACGGCAATCTCGTTTTGGGCCCATTCGACGAATCTACGCCTTGCTTGATGATCGTTTTGGATGAGTTGCCGAAACCAAACTGGAATAAATCTCTTGACAGCTGTTAAATCGGTCGCCATCTTGGAAAGTAATGCCAACTTAAATTTCTATACCTGGAAAAAAAACACTCTTTATTTTAGAAATTCAAGTTTTGTCCTTTTTAAATCCAGATTCTACAGAGTAATTTTCAATACAATCAAAGACTTAAATAACAATAACCTGAAAAGAATGTATAGTTTTATAATATCATGAAATGCCTCGATGAAGTGGACGGTAATGATTAGTT
Organism: Trichonephila clavipes; assembly: GCA_019973935.1. Taxonomy (NCBI): domain Eukaryota; kingdom Metazoa; phylum Arthropoda; class Arachnida; order Araneae; family Nephilidae; genus Trichonephila; species Trichonephila clavipes. Next base: position 11,065 of record BMAU01003031.1, on the reverse strand, counting down.
GTTATATAAAAATTGTACAAAAAAAAATAAAGCATGATTTAATAAAACTCTATCGCAAAGAAAATTAAATGTTTAACATTAATCCCAAAATATTATTATTTTCCTTCAGTTTACATTAATTAAATTATTTTTAAGGAAATATATAGAATTATGCAATTATCTTAAACGCAGTATAAACTCGAGGCCATACACGAAAAATTATATTTTGTATTAATTTTGCTGTACTCAAAACATAAATCTCACAACTTTTCGAAGAAAAGTCATAGTTATTGAAATTTTCATGTTTCAGACATTGGTTTAAATAATATCACCACTTAAATAAATCAAAAAATAGTAGTAGTAATAATAAAAATTCTCAAAAACGTCATACAATTTGCTCATTAACAATGGCTGCAGATGGATCTAAGGGATTCCCGTGAAACTCTCGAGACAACCCGCCGTGCAAATGTCACTTCATTCCGGTTGATTGATAATTGAGACTTTATAAAAAGAATGGAGACTTAAGGCTCGTTAGTTATATTACGGCGACAAAAGGATAAGAAACTGTGTTTATTTCAAAGTTTTGTGTTTTGTACAACTAATAAAATATATACTAATTTTATTATATGATACTTTTCCTTTGAAAATTTTTAAAAGTTCTATGTTTTATTTTTTTGTGTAGAAGAAATAATCAAGGAGTTCTAACATGTATTTATGTTTTAGTTGAGTTTTTAAAAATAAGCAATTATCGATCAGCACTCTGGATTTAATTAAGAATAGTTTAAATTTTTGTTTCAATGTATTTCTTGAAAATACCTTCATGTCTGTACACAAATAGTCATGTCCCTTCTTATCTTGAAATACACATATCTACACTTATTTCTATTTATTTATGAGTGTGATCATTTGTATATGTGTCTCATTTAACTCAATGTACCCTTGGCAATGTATTATATAATCCTTGATATATATATATGCATTACATATTCCTTGAGTATATATATATATATATATATATATATATAGTGTCTAATTCTCTACAGACAAAGAGATAAACATTCACCAATCATTCGAAAGACAGTAAAGAGAGAACATACTGAAGGGACACTAGATTAAAAATTATAAAATGGATGCTGCAGCAGTATTATAAACATTGCTGACTTAGGACAGCTATGCTATGGACCTAAACATATAAAAATTGGGGTTGAACATGTTTTCGGCCAGCCAACCTTCCTTTGTAAAATAATGCCTTAGCAAAAACCTATTGAAAGTATTGGATGAGGATATCTGGAAATCCATTACAAAATAGAGAAATAACTTACTAAAATTGCACTTTGAAAATGCAAAGCCCGCCCGCTAAATCTGAGTGCAATAAATAAGTTATTGCCAGATTCTGGACCCTAATGCAGATTCAAAGCATGTGAATGGCTGAAATGTAGCACAACAAAAGTATAAAAGAATAGAAAACAAAATTAATAAAGAGTTACGAAAAACCATAACTTTAAGAGACACTAGAGTATATATATGAATTAAATAATAATAATTGAATTTTTAACTAATAATAGAATATGGAGGTAACTATAAACATGAAAATGTGTAAATTTATAGTATTAAACTATAGGAAAATTAATCCACAAGTTTTAAATCACTTACAATATTGAATAGCTTTTTGTTACATATAACTATCAATAAAATAATGAATTTAAATATTTCTGATTTAAGCAATATTTAGTAAAATGTATAGTTATTTATTATTTCTGATTTTTTTTACACTAGAAATTTATTGCGTTGTATATAATTAATAATAATAATTCTAAATATAGAAATATGTATTACTCTCCCAATGCGGAACTTTTATTATATTGAAATTAAATCTTCTCTTTTAGTAATAAATTATTAGAAACTACATTATCTATTAATTTATATGAATGTCAAAGAAAATTTGCTTCATTGTTGTTACTATTTGTATGTATTAAATTTAAGATATTGTGGATAAAAATTAGTGTTAGGTATAAAATTGACTTGCTTGTCTAAAAATGATTACGTCATCTATATAACGATAAATATAATATTTAGAATTATTAACATAACTACTTTCAAAATAATGTAATATATATATATATATATATATATATATATATATATATATATATATATATATATATCATATTCCCTTACTATATGTATATTGTATATTCCTTACTATACATATGCGTATAGTTTATACAATCTATAGTTTTGCGGTAAAAAATGCAGGAAAACGATGTGAGGAATGAAAGATGACGCATGATGGATCATGATGGGACTGCGGCGTATTTCTGTGTTTCTGTACTTAGCTGACTGGATATGGCATACTTCAGTTATACCTGTTCACTATGGCAGCCACGATCTGCCAGATCTCACACTGCTGAATTTTTCCTTTCGGCGGCGGTTGTTAAACTTCTATCGCAACGGCTCCCCTTTATGTATCAGCGTGACGTCATGGACCACTAAGATTTTTTTGATTTCCCCATATTCTTGATTCAAATACATGTTCTAGAAGGTTTTATTGTTGAGAACAATTCAGTGATCTAGTCTAATATGGCATCTTTCAATTTTTACACGAGGCCTTTCAGAGAAGTCTGTAAAGAGGGGAATCTCAGCGTTCCATGAGAGACTTCCATACTAATTAAGAACACATGGACCCAGGGATCGTCTGAACCTGGAGGTTTAAGAACACTGCGCTTATGCCTGGGTTCATCTCAAAGGAATTCTGCGTGTATGGGGCGCAGCGTAGTGACTACACAAACGGACTTAATTGCTTCATCTGGCAACCTTTAATTTGGACACCACGCTGCTGCTCGTGAACAAATCATTTAAGGCGTGCTCAAGCCTGCTTTTGATATTATGCACGGTGAGACTTTTTGAGCATCTGCTTTCTTAAATATTTGAAAATACGGCCGCTGATGTGCCCAGTACGCCTGTGACATCATATTTTGTTTTTCATATTTTCTCTTAAACTTAGGCTATTACAAATAAAGTTCTTTGGGCATTTGTTAGCCTTGTACTCCCAATGAGCAATCTGGCTGTGCAGAGTTTGGAAACCTCCTGTATATTCCTTTCCATATTCAAAATTCATTGACGGATACTTTAAAAGCGTTACATCACGAAGGCTTTTAGAGATGAACATCGTAATTTTGTGAACCACGGTCAAGTGATGAGGATGGCAGGTTGAGCTGGCACACCACTCATGTTATTATGCACTCCCAATGAGCAATCTGGCTGTGCAGAGTTTGGAAACTATTTTTGGGACATCCTGTATATTCCTTTCCATATTCCAAGAATTCATTAACGGATACTTAAAAGAGCGTTACATCACGAAGGCTTTTAGAGATGAACATCAGTAATTTTGCTGAACCACGGTCAGAGTGATGAGGATGGCAGTTGAGCTGGCACACCACTCATTAAACTTCCACACAAATCAGCCTAATGACTGAACTTCTACAGATTTAACTATTATGTGTTAGTTCCTTTTCGAGATAGGTCTTTAAGAGGAACAAGAAAAAAATTGTGATTCTATATTAACAAAAAGCTTGGCTACGAATTCGCGACCATGACCTCTCGGCTACCGGGCCACTCCATGTGTACTCAAGTAATATATATCAAGCTAAAATGTAACCAAATGTACTTGAAGTTTTCCAGGTCCTTTTTCTACATTGAGTCGAAGAGAACGTAGATATTTCTCAGGAAGATGATTTTTCTACATTACATCCGAAATTATATTTAACAACAGCGCAGGAATTCTATTCAAAAACACTAATTGGATAGTTTTGAAAATTTCCAAAAGTTGCTTGTTTTATCTTATAACTCAGCTAGTGGTATCTCCCTACCTGAAGAGCAAACCGTCTCTTTCATCTACTCGACCTACATTTGTGGGAGGTAATGATTGATGACCCAGAAGCTAGCCATAATAAAACCAATTTATTATTATCAAATATAATAATCAAAGAACAATCTTACTCTAGGGAGGAAATCAAAGAGTGATATATCGCAGTCCTAAATTCTATGTGAATAAGCGTCTCGGAATCCAAACCGCTTAACTTTAAATAAAGTTATCCTATGAATCCCAACTTCCTTAATTTCTTTGACTCGCTAGAAGCCCGTTCTCATAATTAAGCGTCAAAGTTCAGATCCTTACCATAAGCTCCAAGGCGTTCAGCAACTCAGCTTCCTTTCCTTCTTCTCCCTTTCGGTTACTAAACCTCCACTATTATCTACTTACTAATCTGCTTATCAGAGTTTCTTCCTTGAGAGGGTTGGCTGTGAAGATAACTCAATTGATGGCCCCAAAGATTCCCCAAGAAGATTATTTGAAAGACTCCGCTAAAGCCCCGTCACAAGCTATATTTAAAATAAATATTGTAGTTATTGCTTATTAAGAATAAAAAGGAGTTGTCATATTGACGTGACCATTGTCACTAACTCGTTACCAGCTCGCAGAAGGGTTGATATGCGTCAAATCTGACGAGGCTTAAAGACCTCCTATTGGAATGATGTAGAAGTGGAGGATAGGATGTCAGCCGATTATGACGTTTCCGTCACTTGACTGAGATTCAAAATTACGAAAGCATCAAGAAGGGAGTTATTTGAATGGGAAAACTTGAGTGGGTGGGTGTTTATTAACGTAGTAGTTTAAAGCAACATGAGGGCTTCTAACAACGGACCACGTAATTTTGAGTCTTGGTCAAGTGACGAGGATGACACCTGAGCTGACATATCCTCTTCAAACATCTACACTGCGTCAATGTGATTACTTTGAGTTTCAACAGGTGTCGCCGTAGCCTAGTGATCAAGATAACGGACTCTCGGTCGGCGTGTCTGGAGTTCGAGTATCAAACACATGCACGTAAAAGATGTGGTTATATAATCTTATTTTTATGTCGAACTCAGAAGAGTTCCCGTCACAACCTTGTCCAGTTTCTCAAAGTTGACTTCCCTACAATTTATGTATGGGAGTTGTCTCATTCACTAACTGAGGCATCCTTGGCCGGAAATCAACTGGAGTGCTTGCAGAAGAAGATGAAGTTGTCTCCCTCTGGGCATTTTCTCAACGATATACCAGCCGTTAGAACTACTGAACCTGGCTTAGATCAGATGCTGTTCAGAAGCATCGAATTTATGAAAAAAATAAGAATTATAATCGTGGAGAAATATAAAGCAACGAATTTTTACTGCTACAAATTTCAAAATGGAAAATGTTTACTAAATAAATAAATCGATAATTACAATAGCTCCAGTTTGACTGATAACGCATCGGCAACTGTAGAAAAGAAGTGAAGAGTATTAAATAGAAATAAAGCTACTTCTATTTGGTTTTAATTCAGTAGAAGCAAAATATTGGAAGTTCACAGTGTTTTGTCAGCTGCAAAGTTCTTACACCCGAAAGGTTCCGTGCATTTAGATTACAGAGCCATCTCGAGAGACCATTCACCCTTAACTTAATAAACAAATCTTGCGATTTTCTTAAATAGGAAGTCACAAAGATTAACAAAATCAAAGTAGTGGTGCTCAATAAAAAAACAAGGGTCAATCCCGAATAATGTACAGCTAGCATCTTGAGGTATCACTACATAGAGTGTCGAAACAGTGACGTCTTAAATCATGGACCAACAGGACCCGGGTCCAGAGTCTTGACCTCCATGGGAGCTTCGTCTCATTTTTGAATCAGCATCAATAATATCGGGATCCGAATAATTTTAACGGTAAAATTTATTCCGGGACATAATCTGCGAAAAAAATTGGGGAATTTCCTGAACTATATGCCAACTGGCAACAGTGACAAGACCGCATTTTTATATTATGGACATTCACTCATGTCTAGGTCTAAGCCTATCATCATACATCATCATTACTCATTTAGTTGAAAGACTGCAGTCGGTTGAGCCAGTTTCGTGCTCGCAGGCTTAGGATATTGTAAGTCATGAAAACTGGTTTGTTTCTATGTTACAGTTTGTTGCGGGTATATTGATAACGGGTACTATATATTGGGAGGTATTTTAAGGGGCAAAGGTGGGGTTTAGCTCTTTGCTTAGGGTCCAAAGGTTTCAAGAAGTCGGCTAGACGTCCCTGGCGGTGAAGCGCATAAAACTGCTCACTTCTGCAGAAGAGCTTATTCCTCTCTACTGGCTGCTCTCTCGATATAATTTGTATGGTGGAAAAAATCTGCAAAAAAGTTCTTATTTCAAGGTACGTGTATCCAACAATATTATTGGCGAGCGAATTCAGTGTGTATATAGCTCAGGATCTCAATGATCAGTTGATGATAGGAAAATGAAAGGAAAGAGAATTCGGTCTGCAACTACACTGCTCAAAACAATTAGGGGACACAAAAAAATGAAGAAACCGTGTGAGACAGGCACGTATGGGCATACAATGCATAGTACACGCGTATCAATGCAATACAAAAAAAGGCGTAAAAAAAATTTGGAATTAAGCTTTTAATTCTTTGAAAATATGGAAAAAACATGAAAAGATGATTTAGGGCAACAATTTGGTTACATGTAAACGATAAAAAAGGTACTGTTTAGAACATGATGCATGAGTTTTAATAGGAGCGTGTGGTCTCCTCGAACAGCTAAGACCCTTTGCTGCACCCTGTTTGCCATGGATGCGATGAAGTTATCGATCAGACTTTTTGGGGAATACTGCTCCAATCCTCAAGAAGTGCAATCTCCAAGTCTCGGACGGTAGCATGCGGCGCTTGGTCGCGCAGCAATGCGTCGTCGGGCATGTCCCAAACATGCTCGATTGGTTCAGTCAGGAGAGCACGCTGGCAATTCCATACGCTGTAATGTTTTAGCTTCAAGCATGTTCTCCACCAAACGAGCTCTATGCGGTCGGGCATTATCATCCTGGAAAACAAAAGGAATCTCAATGGCTCCAGCGTAAGGGATGACATGAGGTCGAAGTATCTCGTCTGCATACCTTCGGCCCATCAAAGTGCCATTCCGAATGATATGCAGGTCCGTAGGGTCCGCCTATGCTGATTCCACCCCATACCATCCACCAGCTCTTCTGTATTGTGACCTTTCACGAACGAATGCGGGGTTATTTCGAGTGCCCCTGTCCCTCCATACAAGAACACGTCGGGTGTCACATTCTAGACTGAATCGGGACTCGTCTGTAAAACAGCTCTTGGCTCCAATCATGTTGCTCCCAATCTCGATGTTCAGCAGCCCATCTTCTTCGGGCCGCACACGGTGGCGTGGGGGTCAACGGAATGCAGACCATTGGCCTACGTGCATAGAACCCTCCCTCATGAAGCCGATTACGTACTGTTTGGCTGGACACCTTCATCCCTGTTGCCAAGTGCAACTGTCTTTGCAGCTGCGTAACATTCTCTGTTCTGTTTCGACGGGCTGTTAACTGTATATACCGGTCATCAGTTGATGTAGTGGCGCGTGGTCGACCTGCCCTGGTCGACGTCTAACATTTCCTGTTTCTTGTAATCGATTCAACAGCCTTGCAGCAACACTTCTGGCGACTCCAACAGCGTCCGCGACACTACGTTGTGTTTGCCCGGATTCCAGTCTGCCTATAACATGCCAAGGAATCTGGCAATCAGCCGTTGTTGAGACATTTTCGCAACTTGTCTCAAAAAATACTCCGCAATCGAATTTCACAGTTACGGCAATAAACAGACGTTTCTGCAACATCCCGATTTCTGCCCTTATCTCCTTTTTTCTGGTTTTTGACGTCATGAACTTTGATTTGCATATAAAGGTTTTCTTCTTCCGTTTCCTGGTTGGCTTTACATTATGTATGATTCATTTTTATATTACTTATTGGTATACATCTTTGCTTATTTTGTTAAATCATGTGCTCCCTAATTGTTTTGAGCAGTGTATAAAAAGGCTATTGTCGTAGGAACATGTGAGCCGAAGCACCTAAGGGCGTGGCGCACGCTTTCTGGATTGTAATATTGTTGTTGAATTGTTTTGTAGGAGTATTATCGCAGTGTAAAGGTTCAAGACCTGTTCAAAATTCTTGAAAGTTTGTAACGGAAAATTATTTAGATTGGAAAATGCATTGGGGTATGTACTAATAGCGCCAATCTTACGATCGGTCGTCATCGAGACTGCATGTGCTTATCAGCAAAAACACTGCATGCTGAGTGGTGGTCTACTTCCAGTATGCGGTAGTGGAAGGGAAGCAAGCACATAGAATGGCAACTGCTTTGTTCTCCGTTGAGTCTGAAATTAGAATGTTTTGTATACGTAGTAAAGTGCATAAAAATTGTTCTTTATGGCTAAGTTTCACTGATGAAAATGTAATTAACCACTATTTTCATACAGCTGGGTCTCACGATCACCCTAATCTTACTCCTTTGAGAAATAATTATGGTGGATACCTACGAGAGAAACTCACTGCTTTGAGGTATTTGAGAAACTGTATTATATTGTACTATAATTTTATTCGGGAAATTAACACGGATCCAAATTCTTCGGCAGAGAAAGCACTGTTTTGATGTTTGGAAGAGTTATTGAGAACCCCGACATACTCACATAGAACATCTACAGAGGTTTTTTGTAATTTTGCAGTGATACCTACTCGGTAATTATTTGTAATGAGTTTTTTATTTAAGGAATCTTGAGTGCTTGATCTTAAGTATCTAAATTGAAGAAAGTTTCTAAATATATAACCTCTGAATATAACTGCAGTAATTCTTACCACATATTATTATTTACTGAAAATTGATATTTTATAATAGCAGTATTAAAAATACAATTTTAAGTATTATCCTTCCGGAAAACAACTTTTAATTACACTTATTGTTCCAGTATTCTTTACTTCATCAGCTCTTGCTGTTTTTTTGTTATTTGCTTCTTGTGTCCTTTTTCTTCTTCAAAAGATTGCTAACTGAATTAATTTACTTGGAAAAGTGTTTTGTTTCTTCCCTACTTTTCTAATTGTGTTTTGTTCTTTTCTTACTTTTCTATTTGTTTTGTTTTTTCTTCTCGCCAGTTGAAATGTAATTTGTGAGGATAAATTTTATGGGTAGTTTCGAGATTTTTTATGTTGAACTGGAAATGGTGTTTGTAGGTGATGGCAAATGCTTACAATAGGGATTTATATTGCATTATAGTATTTAAATTATCATTCGTTAGTACAACATGAACCTAATGAATTTTGTTAGGTCTGATCTTTCATATCACCAGCAAATAATCAAAAAAAGAAAACTATGCGATGGTTTACCAAAGTCGCACTTAAAAAGCAATTTATTAAGGTATCCAACTAGGTTCGAGATAAATTTTTCAAAATTGATTTTCTGAATAATTTAGGAACATAAATAGGTTAAAAGTCATAACTATTAAATAACTAACATGTATCGCTCTTGAAAAATTATTTTTAGAAAATTTAGCAAATTTTTTTAAGAAAACGTGATAAATAAAAATAAGTTGCCCATTTAAAATGCAATTTTAACATCATTGATATACTTCTTGATCCCTCTGAAGTGTCACAAAAACCGCAGGATAAAAATACTTTTAGAAATAAATATTTTATTAGTATTTAAAATTTGATGATCATGATTTTTCGTCAATTACTGCATTTTCTAAGATAAAAATGGCTATAAAATGTGATGGTAGCTGTTTTAAAACCTGCAGTTTGTTACACTCTGAAGGGCCTATAGCATATATGTTATAAATTTCATTGCATTTGATTGGATTATTTAGAAGATATCCCGTTTTTCGTGCAGAAATTATCATAAAAAGTTCATTTTCAAACAAATTAAAAAAATATTTTTATTAGTTAGAAAAAAGTAAATGCTATAAAAAAAAAGAACTTAAAAACTCCCTAGTTCTATGTTTTAGTCCTTCTTCCTCAATAATTAATTTCTTTTTCCCTAATGACTTAAACAACAGCAAACATCAAACAATTAAAAAGCACTTTTCAACCTAGTCGGATACCTTAATTAACTTTCTCACTTTCAAAGAGTTAATACGCCTAATATTTTTAACTCTATTCTTTCGAGAAATCAAAGTAAATACTATTAAAATATGTAATGAGTCAGATAATTTGATTTTAATTTACAAGATTTTAATTTGAAGCAAGATGAGAGTTATTAGTGATAGATCTCGCTGCTTTGAACCATAATCAAGTGATCTGGATGACATCTGAGTTGGCATCCTCCTCTGAACTTCCATACCACACCAACGGCAGGACTTGAGCCTCAACACATTTAATGAACATCAGTTCCTCAACACGGCAGGAAACAGAAATATTATTTCTGGAAGGAAGACACAGAGGACTGAAAATACAAAGAAGAAAGGCAACTTGAACTAATAAACAGCACAATTTCTCAAGATGGATTACAGAATAAAGTATTATTTTAATTCTTTGATGAAATTTTCCAAATGCTCTTTTATTATTAACAAACCTTTGCGTCAAAAGGGACTACAAATACTTCAGACATTTGAAAGAAATGAAACTGGGAATCATAAAAATTCTTACATATAAAAATTATTTTTTATTCTCAAGATATGATGTCTAGAATTTAAATGAAGTATTAATGGAGAAAGATGTGTATTTTTTTAAAAAAACAAATGGAATATTTGATTTCTTAGAATTCCAAATTAAAGATATTTCGCTTCGAAGTTTTTCCCTGTAAACAAAAGGATAAAGAGTCATTTTCTTTTATTATTTCAAATATTTGTGACTTAAACAATTTCATTATGTAAAAGCATTTTGATTGAATATAATGCATCTAATACTTTCCAGTCTGAAAATAGATGCGAGTCTGAATATAGATGCAAAGCCTAAAAGCAGTTTTCACATACTTCGAAATGGAAAAACGTTTACGGAAGCAGACAAATTAATAAATAACGCAAAAGGTAATTTAAGAATATTCAAAATGTCTGGGGGATGTCCCGTAAACACACTTGATGAGATGGAAGGCAAAGTAAAAATATAATTAAAAACAGGAGATTTACCATTCTGTTATGAGGGAAATCCTTTTTTTTAGTAAAATGAGACATAGTGAGAGTGTCTGAGTGCTAAGTTAATTTCAGGAAAGTCTAAAAATTTTCTTAGAAATAAAATTAAAAAA
>BMAU01003030.1:0-29668 GCA_019973935.1 Trichonephila clavipes | reverse complement strand
CACAAAAGGAGAACATTTGGAAAAAGATTTTCTAAGTTAATTTTTGCCAAAATATTAGTTTAAATAAATTTTTTTTGTCAAATGTCATAAAAACAATTTTATGCATGTATTCTAATCAGAGTGACACTAAATATCATGAAATTATCAATTTATGCGCTTTTTAAAATCACGATTCCGAATGTAGTCGGATACAGCAAGTGAAACCAGACTTACCTATGTAACATACATTAGAACGTCGTTTATCCGAACGTTTATTTTCCGGAGCGTCAAATATTCAGACCATTTTTTTTCCTTTTGTCAACTGTTTTCGAACCGGGCAAATGCTCAACAGTGGTTTCGTGTGAGGCCAAAATTGACGGGATAACCCAAGGTCAGGGATATTTGGGGAATTTTAGTTGTGTGATTTGGTAAACATCTGCGCAGAATATCAGATTAGTTTGTTTCAAGTGAGGGGGGTATACGTGCTCTTTTATTCAGTTGTGAACTGCTATGGCTTCGAATTCTGAGATTGTGACTTCTGTGCAAGAAGAATCCGATCCTGTCGACGATGAAACGGATGAAGACGAGGACAATAACGAAAGTAGCAAGGGTCCATCAGATGCTGATGCGTTTCCTGCGTTTGAGACAGCTATGGAGTGGTACGAACAACAATCAGAGTGCTGTCCTACTCAGCTACTGATGCTCAAGAGAATCAGAGACCTTGCAGCGAAAAACGAAGGTGTACAATGGTAGAGCGAAAAATAAAAGATTATGCACAATTTAAATTGCGACATTTTGCACCTATTTTGCTTTTTTTTTTTTTTCAAGCACGTTTCCTGCATGTGATGATTTTCAATATTCGTATAGTGTCCGATTTTCTATACTGTATGGATCGCATTCGATTATCTGAACAATTGAATATCCGGCGGTCTCCAGTCCCCAATTGATTCGGATAAACGACGTTCTACTGAATTTATTTACTAAAATAAATTAAGTAGACTATTAGTAAATTTATTACTACTTTCAATTTATTACTAAATTGAATGAAGTTAATATGAAGTTACAAGGTGACAGCATAAATTTTATTAAAATAAGGACCACATTTCAGCCTTTCTTGCCAGAATTTAACTAAAGGTGTATAATAATGGACGGAATAAAATTTTTCTAGTTTTCTCATTTTGTTTACTGACAATCCACCAAAGAAAAGACGTTTTAACCTAGTTTCAACATTTAAATGATATTTTTTTTTAGATTTTAAAAACTTGGTTTAAGAATGTTTTGACTATCGTAATACCACAGTGAGCAATGAATTCATATAGTCGTTTTGAAAAAAATGTCAGTTTCAAGAATTAGGCACTAACGAAGATCTTAAAGTAAAAGTTTAGAAATGAATGTCAATAATTTTGGCTTTAAAGATATACGTGTTATTTATTCCATATTCTGGAATATCCTAAGAAAGTCTTTAAATGTATTTCCAAATGAAAAGGATTACAGTGCGCTTGCCAATCTCTAAAACAAAAAAAAAAAAAGAAAGAAAGAAAGAAAGAAGAAAAGATATTCGACACATTTTAAAGGTATCCGACTACGTTCGGAACCGTGATTTTAAAAAAGCGCATAAACAGATAATTTTCATGTTATTTAGTATCATTCAGATTAGAATACACACATAAAATTGTTTTAAGGACATTTTGACAAAAAAAATTATTTAAATATAATATTTTGAAAAAATTAACTTAGAATAATCTTTTTTCCAAATGTTCTCCTTTCGTGATAAATGGTTCTTTTTCTAAATGTTCCCCTTTCGTGATAAATGGTTCTACTATAATAATTTTTGCCTGTATATATAGCTCAGACCTCTCAACAGGGCTCAACTACAATTTTTGAAAAATTCACATTATTTTCAGAGTTACCACGAATGGAAATAATTATTGGCGTTTTTCTTAAAATTGCTCCCTCTGTTGTCATAAAATATGAATAAACCACTTCTAAGTTATATATTTCAAAAATTCTAATTGAGCCTCTGTACAGAGGTCTAAAGGCTATATACAGGCAAAATATTATTATAATAGAAGCATTTTCACAAAGTAGAACATTTGGAAAAAGATTATTCTAAAGTTAATTTTTTTGCCAAAATATTATATTTAAATAAATTTTTTTGTCACAATGTCCTTAAAACAGTTTTATGCTATATTCTAATCTGAGTGACACTAAATATCATGAAAATTAATCCATTTATGCGCTTTGCAAAATCACTGTTCCGAACGTAGTCGGATATCTTAACCAATTAGATATTTAGGGTTAAATAGATAAGATTGATGTCAAATGTTGAAAATTTTTATTGGATCCCAAATGCATCCCTCCCCTTAAAGCATTTGTTTGTTTCTCAGTTATTTTATCCATTAATTAAATTTTAATTTAACTACCGTAAAATCCAGAGTATATAACGTGCACTTATATTTTCAAGCTGATTTTTTTAATTTTCAGGTATATTCGCCGTATAACGTGCACCCCCTTTTTTAAGAAGGAACCTAAAATATATACGTGTGCTTTGAAGTCCTTTATTTGAGGTATTATTACAAGCTTTAGAGGAAATAGTATACCATAACTATTATGTTCATAAGGAATGTCATTTCTTTTAAATAAACATTATTTAGATATATATAGAAGTCTAATTTTTTTAAGAGCTCTTCTCTTTTTTTATTTTTTTTAATTTTAAATCTCTTATTTTTATACTCGGCGTATAACGTGTACCCGTAAATTTCGATCTTATTTTTATGTTCAAGGTGCGTGTTATACGTCGGATTTTAAATGATAACATGTGTTTGCTTAACTATTAAACACAATACTACAGATAAAAATTTAAATCTTTTAAAGGAAGTTGCTCTATACCTGCTGTCAAAAATACATTTAAGTTGATGAATTTGCAAAAATTTAATATTAGGTAAGTAGGTCTACCCCAAACCGAAAAGCCTGTCAAGGGGTGTATGAGGCAAAAAGCTCTACATCATGGGTCTCAACACACGGCCCACCAGTACATAAATTGCGGCCCACCGACTCTTTTAAAAAAATTTTAAATATCAGATTTTTAAAGTTTTTCATTTTGAAAATTTATTTGAAGGGGAAATTTATGTATATATATATACACACAATGCCTGTTACCTATTCTTGTTTAAAAATAAATCCTTTTTGATAGCAGAAATATCCTTTAAATTAAAACAGTTTTTATTTTTAGCAAACAGTTACATTTGATTTTAATATAGTAAATAACTTTTTAATAAATTTCGAGATTGCATCATGCATATCCTTTACTATGGATGGTACATGATTCTCTGTGTTTGCGACTTTCGTTTCTCCTCCTCCTTTTCGGTTTGAAGTGCCCAAAAAGCAGAGGCAGTCTCAGAGATGTTTTTAAAGTTTTAAAAAATATTCAGGATGGATAAGATAAAGAACAATGTATACTTAATCGTTTGCGAATGACAGTACAATCAAATTTCAGCAATGAGTAACGAAAAATCAATTCTAAGGAAACACCGTAATTTTCAAGAAAATGGCAACACACACACTGTAATATTTTAAACATTATTTGATCATTTAATATTATATTATAAAAACATTATTAGATCATCTATATCTGTTTCCCACACTCCTCACTTAACTGCAACTGAGTGCGCCAGACTTTCCACTCCTCACTTAACTGTAACTGAGTGCGCGAGATTTTCCCGCTTTCCAACCCCAACGGAAACTTTTTGGAACCGGTACGGGGACTTCTCTGTAAAACTGAAACGCAACGGACGGACGCAAGGTCTTGTTCGCATCAATCCGCAGCACCTTCAAGGTGTAATTTTCATTTAACCGCATTATTACCTTTTAGTGTAAACTTTAACTGTAAATATTTATTTTCTTGTAATATAAATTTAAGTACTATCTCCATCTCTGGCTATTATTCGAACTCAACCAACGGCAACATTTGGAGGCACCGACGAGATTCGTCAACGATTCAGAGAAACAAGAGATAAGTACTATTTTATATTTTCATTCAACGTTTGACTTTGGTTTCTCTTACTGATTCATTCCATCCATATTTCGTTTTATCAATTAATGGATGCCGAAACGCGCTACAGTGCTTCGCGGCAGAGCGAAGGCTGCACTTACAAGAATTATAAATTTCATTGATAAAAATGATCAAACTTTTGACAAAAATGATATACGCAACAAGTTAGAGAAACTTGAATTAACTTATACGGAATTTGATAAAGCGGATGCTGCTTTACCTATCGAATCCTCTGAAATGGAAGAATTCGAAACAAAATATTACGAAACCAAAGCCAAGCTACAGAATATCTTAGAAAATTTATCTGTGAGAACATATGTATATAATGATAATTCTGATGTCTTTGAAAATGTCTCAAATATGAAATCTAGCAATTTTAAGTTGCCAAAAATTAATATTGAGCGTTTTTCTGGTGATTATAAAAATTGGCCTTCATTTAAGGATTTATATGTATCATTAGTGCATGATAATATGTGTTTATCGAATATACAAAAGTTTCAATATCTTAGAGGTTTATTGCTGTCAGAACCAGCAAATATAATTAAGCATATTCCCATTACTGAAACGGCTTATAACGAGGCTTGGGAAAAATTATTAGCTCGTTATGATAAAAAGAAGCAAATCATTTTTTTCCTCATTAAAACCTTCATGGAACAACCTTCTTTTAACGATACTAACTCTCACAACTTACGCAACATAGCAGACACTTCCGACGAAGTAATTAGAGGTCTTAAATCTATTGATACTAAAGCAGAGTCTAGAGATGTATGGTTGATTTACATTTTGTTACAAAAGGTTGATCCTAAAACGCGCCAAGAATGGGCGCAATTCTCAAATAATATTGATTTTCCCACATTTGAAGCATTTATAGAATTTTTAAATAACAGATGTACATACTTAGAACTTTATAATGTTAGCGTTACTCATGAAAAACAACCTTATATTAATAAATCGAAATTTAACAATAGTTTAAAATGTTCTTGTTGTAAAATGAATCATCTTGTTTTCAAATGTTCTAAATTTAAAGAAATGTCTGTTAAAGAGCGTATACAACTTGTTAATAAACAAAAATTATGTATGAACTGTTTATCTGATAGGCACACTGAGTCACATTGTAATTCAACTTTTACTTGCCACTATTGTAAGAAAAAGCATCATTCGCTATTACATGATAATAATTTTAAAAATTTCGCAATGTCAGCAAATAAATCTCATCGTGCTGAAGGTCAAAACCAGACAGGAAATGATACTAATCAAAACAAAGTTGCAGCTTCCGTGAACTCTATACAAACATGTTTTTCTTTATTACCAACTTTAAGCGTTAACATTAAAAATATTTTGGGGGAGAACTGTCAAGTTCGAGTTATGGCGGACAGCGGAAGTGAATCAACATTCATTTCGGAAAAATGTTTAAAACTGCTAGGCCTGAAAAGAAAAAACGCTAGATTTCAAATTAAAGGATTGCAAGATTCTAAAATCGCGATGACTAGAGGGTGTGTTGAAATAGATTTAGTATCGTTACATGACCCCAAGGTCAAACTACCAGTTAAAGCATATGTTTTGGAAAAACTAACTGCTCCGTTACCAACGGAAAAAATAAACGAAACACATTTCTTTCATTTAAAAAATGCCTGCTTAGCGGATCCGAAATTTTTTATCTCAAACAATATCGATATGATTCTCGGATCTGACTACTTTTTTCTATTTTGCTTCCTGGGCAAATTACTTGCTCTCAAAGTAATTTAATCGCTCAAAATTCCATTTTTGGTTTCTAATTTCAGGCAAATTAACTGAGTCTTTAAACTCAAATTCAATGCTAAATCTTCACATTAATGGTACAAATATTGACAATCAATTAAAGCAATTTTTGGGAATTAGAAGAAATTCCTAACGTAAAAGATAAATTATTAACTTCTGAAGAGCAATTTGTGGAAACACATTTTCAAAATACTTATGCATGTAATTCCGATGGACGCTTTGTTGTAAAACTTCCATTTATAAAATCAAATTCAGAATTGGGAGACTCAAAACCCGCAGCAATTTCTCGCTTATTAGCAATGGAGCGGAAATTTAAAAATAACCCAGATTTTGAAAAACAATACAAAGAATTCATGAACGAATACGAATCGCTAGGTCACATGAGCTTAGTAAATTCCAGATCCCATACTTCCAAAGATCAGAATTTTTTACCGCATCACGCCGTTATCAAGCCATCCAGCCCTACAACAAAGTTAAGAGTAGTTTTTGACGCATCTTGCAAAACTACAAATGGTACGTCATTAAATTCTCTGCTAGGAGTAGGTCCCAAATTACAAAGGGATATTTTTGAAATATTGCTTAATTTTAGAATTCCTAGAATTGTATTTACAGCGGACATTGAAAAAATGTACCGTCAAATTTTAGTAGCTGATGAAGATCAGAAATACCAACAAATTCTGTGGAGAAATAACTCTAGTGAAAACATTCGCACATACAAGCTAAAAACTGTCACCTACGGTTTAGCCTCAGCTTCCTTTTTGGCCACTAGGTGTATTAAGCAAATCGCTCTCGATGATAAAGATAATCCCAACCTCTCGAGTTTTACAGGAAGATATTTATATGGATGATTTACTATCAGGAGCAGATACGCCAAATAACGCAATCTCCATTTGCAAGGACATTGCTCATGTTTTTGAGTACTCGCGGATTTCATTTAAGAAAATGGAATTCTAATTCCACCGAATTTCTCGCTCAATTTTCAGAACATAGTTCTCATGATGCACGAGTTGAATTTTCCAAAGATTCTAATGAAAGTTCTAAAGTATTGGGCTTATTTTGGAATTCATCCAATGACACTTTTGGTTTCCAACCATCGCTTGAACTTACACCACCACTCACAAAGAGACGTATTTTATCTGAATCTTCCAAAATTTTCGATCCTTTAGGACTTCTTTCACCTTGTACAGTATTCATGAAGATTTTTATCAAAAACTTTGGCTTACAAAAACAGATTGGGATTCTCCCATTCCACAACAATTAACAGACGATTGGCTTAGGTTTCAAAAGGCCTTTAATGCCATCAACTACCTCACTGTTCCCAGATGGGTCATCCTTACAGCAGACAACATAGTAGAATTGCATGGTTTTGCAGATGCTTCTTCATTAGCTATGCTGCTGCAATCTACTGTCGGCAGAAACACAACGGCAAAATAAAGGTTCAACTACTTGTATCAAAAACTAAAGTAGCCCCTGTCAAACAAGTTTCCATTCCTCGATTGGAGTTGTGCGGTGCACATTTACTATCAAGCTATTTAAATCGGTCTTACGGACATTAAAATATTATACCTTTGATGTATTCGCTTGGACGGATTCTAAAATAGTTCTCTCCTGGCTGTCTGGTCATCCTCGCCAATGGAAAACTTTCGTAGCAAATAGAATATCTGAAATTATAGAAGTTCTACCTACAAAGCATTGGAGACATGTGCCTTCTAAGGAAAATCCCGCAGATATTGCATCCCGAGGTATTGATCCTAAATGCTTACCTGATTGCAAGTTATGGTGGCAAGGACCACCCTGGCTAAGGCTAGAAACTTCTAGTTGGCCCAAGGCTGAATCCAGTTGCGATGAGGTTTCAGATGAGGTAAAAGCGGAACAAAAATCAGTCTCCATCTTCAATCTGTTTACTCACACATCAAATGATGTAATTCATGGTTTATTCGAACATTACTCTTCACTCACCAAAGTAATTCGCATTTTTGCTTATTGCCAAAGATTTATTAAAAACTGTAAAAGATAGCATCTCAAGGATCATCGATCAGTTCATCCCATATTAATACTACTTCACTTACCTTTTCGGAAACCAAAACCGCTGAAGAAACCATCATTCGTTGGGTTCAAGGTTTTTACTTTCAGGAAGAAATACGAAGCATTAAAAAACAGATTTCTCTGCCACTCAAAGTCCATTACGTTCCCTCCACCCTTTCATAGATGAACATGGTTTAGTACGGGTGGGAGGGAGATTGCAAAATTCCCAGCTTCGATTCAATTCCAAGCATCCTATCATACTTCCTTCTCAGCACAGTATTAGTGAACTCCTTATCAAGGAACAACACATCGCTCATTTACATGCTGGGCCGACTTTGTTAGCTCACGTTCTTCGACAGTCCCATTGGATCGTAGGAAGTAGAAAATTAATTAACAAATGTATTAGAAAATGCTTAAAGTGTATCAAATTCAAAACCTCCACCACAACACCACAGCTGATGGGCAATTTACCAAAACACCGTGTCACGCTGGAGAGACCTTTCTTCAGTTGCGGTATTGATTATGCTGGTCCTGTACTGATTAAATGCAACAAAGGTCGAGGGACTAAATCTACAAAGGGTTACATTGCTTTATTTGTATGCTTAGCAACTAAAGCTGTTCATATTGAAGCAGTCGGAGACTTAACAACTGATTCCTTCATAGCTGCACTACGTCGTTTTAGTGCTCGTCGTGGGGCTCCCCGCCACATTTATAGTGACAATGGAACCAATTTTGTTGGAGCTCGTCGAAAACTTGACGAAATACGGAAGTTATGTGGCTTTCCTTACCAACTAATGAAGCCATCTCTTACTACTTATCCAAATCTTCAATAGATTGGCACTTTATTCCACCCTCATCACCACATTTTGGAGGTATTTGGGAATCAGGAATTCGATCCGTCAAATTTCATCTGAAGAGAGTATTGGGAGAAACCATATTAACTTTTGAAGAGTTAACAACCTTGCTCACGCAAATCGAAGGATTACTAAATTCCAGGCCTCTCTCCTACGTTAATGACTCTGACATAGAATGCATATCTACACTCACACCTTCACATTTTCTTACAGGTGATGTTCTTCTTTCAGTTCCAGAGGAGCTTCCTTCAGCCTCCAACCACAGAGATCGTTGGGAGTTGCTACAGAACATCAAACGGGGCTTTTGGAAGAAGTGGAGTTCCGAATTTATCTCCTCCTTACAACCTCGCAAGAAATGGCAGGACGCACAACCAAACTTGAAGGAAGATGACATCGTATTGATCAAAGAGGAGGACCCTCCTGGTACATGGCCAATGGCTCGAGTTCTTCAAGTGCATCCAGGCAACGACGGACTGGTTCGTGTTGCAACTGTGAAAACCCAAGACTCAGTGTTTAAACGACCTGTTCATAAACTTCACAAACTTCCCTATATCCGAACTAGTTCGGATATAGGTGAAGTATGTTTCCCACACTCCTCACTTAACTGCAACTGAGTGCGCCAGACTTTCCCTCCTCATAACTGTAACTGAGTGCGCGAGATTTTCCCGCTTTCCAACCCCAACGGAAACTTTTTGGAACCGGTACGGGGACTTCTCTGTAAAACTGAAACGCAACGGACGGACACAAGGTCTTGTTCGCATCAATCCGCAGCACCTTCAAGGGTGTAATTTTCATTTAACCGCATTATTACCTTTTAGTGTAAACTTTAATTGTAAATATTTATTTTCTTGTAATATAAATTTAAGTACTATCTCCATCTCTGGCTATTATTCGAACTCAACCAACGGCAACAATATCTGTATACATAAAAAATAATGAAAACAATAATAATAATTCATTCTGTTTTAAATTTTCACTCAATAAATGTTTTTTTTTGTTTGCAAGTCTGATATAAAGGTACATATTTTTATGTGCGGCCCGCGAGATTATAATGTTTTTCCGAAGTGGCCCGCAAGGTCATTTGGGTTGGCCACCCCTGCTCTACATTATAGATCTTCAGTGGCACTAGATTTCGAACCTACGACTCGATAACGTAGACCAAAAGGTCGCCACCATGACAGTTCGGCTACCACAACCACTAAACATAAAGTTGAAGCAAAATTGATGGAGTTGCATAAAAGAATACTAATGCTCGGTCTTCTAAAAGAAAAATTTTAAGTATTTTGATAAAGTATAAATAGCATTTTTCATAAAATATCTTCTAGCAACAAATAAATAAATATCAGTTACCGTATTTTTTTCATAGGAATATCTAGCGGTTTTTTCCCCTTACGTGCAAAAATAGATTTAAGGATTAAAAAAAGTTCACTATCAATGAAAATTAAAGTGAGACTATATTCGTGTAACATCTAATTAAGTATGATAGAAATTAGCTGAATAATTAAGTATTTATGCAAAATATGAGTATTTTAATATGCTAGTGCGATATTTCATAAGTTTTTAAAATTAAGTAATACATATTATTCAATACATTAAATGATAGCAAATATTTTTAATATCTCTCTGTATATGTAAAAAAAAGTTTTTCCTGATGATGTAATAAAAAAGTTTATTTACTTATCTCACACATGAGAACAATAATAAAAAAGGCAGTAAGTCCTGTTCAATATTATGGTTACAAATTGGACAATGGTGATCGGATGATGGTGAGGCTTTGCACAAACGTGTAAAAGTAGTTCAGTGCAATTTAGAGGAAAGGTGATTATATAGGAACATTGTTTTTGAAGAGGCGCTGAGTAGAAGAACAAATTAAAATGCGGAGACGAAGATTTGAATTTTTTTATTTTTTCCTGTTTACAATATATATCCGGAAAAAATAGAGAGCCACATAATACATGTAAATTAAAGTTTTACAATTTGAGCAACGAGTATGTACAATTGTATTTGTACAATGGGGGTTGATTCGCCATTATGCGAACAGGGGGTACCCCTCCAGTATCACTAATATATATTTTTGTCCATATGATTTTTATTTTGCAATGTTAAGTGTTATATCAAACATTTAAACTAAACCAAATACCTCTCATTATTATTTAATCGATGTAATTTGTTAATAATACGGATTTCAATTTAATTGTGAGCAAATTATTTTGCGTCATACTTAATACAGGATTATTTTTATTAATTTAAAAAAACCTTCAATCAAACCAAAACCAACCATACAAACCTTTGTCACGGTTTTTGGAAAGTTAAATTTTTTCATCAATTATTTTAATGATTTATCCTCTAAAATAAAAAAATTTCATTTTTTCAAAATTTATTTCGATTTAAAAAATTATAAAGTAACTACTTCATTTTTTCTTGGCTAAACATTTTATTTTAAATCTAAGCAAAAGCTGTGTTCTCGCAGTTACTGATTACTTTGAAGGTGGCAACATTTTTTCGAATTCAGCCATGTTTAGAACGACGCATTTTGCATTTATATCATCTCGTGACTACTTTATCGTGACTAACAGTTGAATGAATAACAGCTGAACATTTGTGTCACTCTTTCATTTGTCGTCTAGTCGAATTTTATAAAGACAACAAATTGACAGACGAAGAAGGTTAAAGAGAAATAAAGCTTTCATATGTTCTCTTTCTTTCCCTTTCTGTAAAATTGTTTAAATGTATCCGAAGCAGTAACTAAAAGAGCTCTTTGTCGATACTCATCAGAAACGAGGCAGAAATTTATTGAGAAACTAACGGTTTAAAAATTGCACTCCGTATTGTAAAATTGTAATAATATTTAACTATATTTCATTTCTTGAATTCGATAAAACTGGAAGAAGTGATCTAAGAAGTGATATTATTCTAAAAAAAATATTTTTTTTAATTTCTGATTCAAAAAAGACAAATGTAATATGCAGGGTGAGCCGGATTATAAATATTTATTGTGCTCAAACTATTATGATTAAACATGTATTTTTCGATATATTCTGTGTAAACTATGATTTTTTCAGTTCCTATTATTATAGCTCACTTTCTCCCTACATATATATATATATATATATATATATATATATATATATATATATATATCCTGTTCAAATTTTAATCGTTAATGAAATAATTTTATTCATCCACTCAAGTTCAAATACATTTTATTTAAATTGTAGTGGATGACACTTGATGTTAATACAGTTTTCAAATATAAATTCATTAATTAAAT
This sequence comes from Trichonephila clavipes, assembly GCA_019973935.1. Lineage (NCBI taxonomy): Eukaryota > Metazoa > Arthropoda > Arachnida > Araneae > Nephilidae > Trichonephila > Trichonephila clavipes. Next base: position 17,730 of record BMAU01003030.1, on the reverse strand, counting down.
TCTATTTTTAATTTTAAAAGTGTTCTGCTTTATTTCTGTCGAAGTTGCAACTGAATGCAACAGTACGCCAGTAAGTTTTTCTAACGAAGTAGGAATTGACTTAATTTTTTATTACTTATTTTTAATAAAACCATTTACCTCGGTAAATCTCAACATGCTCCCAACGTGTTTTACATTTATTCATTACTAGCTAGTATACCCGTCTTTACACGGGTCAATTGAAAAATTAAAGAATACAGATTGAAGGACAATGAAGTTTCTGATGAGTTACGTTCACGTGAATTGCAAATTAAACAAAAAAAAAATCTCTTTGCATACTCAGCCGAACAAAAAGTCATATTTGTTATATTTTAAGTCTGTAAATCTAATAGCTGATAAAAGGATATTTTTTAAATTATAACATCCCCGTGACTCCCTTTTGGGTCGATTTTTGAAAACACTTTCCCTAAGCTGATCTCTGCTCAGCAAAAGTAACATATTGTTACAATATTTGTGTAATGGACGCTTAAAAATAGTGTAAATTATTTATATCTGTATGTGCACTACGTTAATATTACTTTCTGTTGTATTTATTTTATGCCAAAATTGTAATTTTCACAAGCAACACCATTCCTTGCATTATAATGGTGATTCAATGGAAACAGAGCGAAATGTTGGTGATAGAGCCAAGTTGCCATAATTTTTGGCGACCACGTTGGCAATTTGACGGTTGATTGAACGGTGAAGAAGTTGATACGCTGCAGCACCACCCGGTGGGGATCTGCAATAAAGAGGATAGCACAAAAACCTTCTTCACAAAAATACATATACATGCCAATTTTCATAGTGATCGGTTGAGCTGTGCTCGAGTGATGTGATTTCATGTATACAGACATCCATTTATATATATGTAGATTAAATGCTTTCAAAAATAATATAACAATGAACGTAAAGTAAAATGAAATTAAATTCTTTTAAAACAAAAATCAAAATTCTTCATAAATGAATGAGTTAATATATTCTTAACCACTGAATCAGCAACTTTAATTCTTTTTTGAATAGTCTATAACGCAATAGGAAGAATTATGTTTAAACGTGAGAGAAGCAGGGAAATGTTCAAATGTTTAAGCGTATTTTCAAATGCAAAACACAAAAGTAATTTGATAAAAAAGCGTGGTTCACTCTCAGAGCTTTTGTGGGGCTGCGGTAGCCCAGTGGTTAAGGTATCCAACCATGGCAGGCATGTCATGAGTTCGATCCCAGTACCACTAAAGACCCGCCGTGTAGGGCAGCGATGCACGTTAAATCTGTCGAGAGCTGAAACGTCCTCCGTTGGTGTGGTGGGTAGTTAGAGAGAGTGGTGCCAGCTCAGGTGTCGTCCACGTCACTTGACCATGGTTCAAATTACGTTGTCCGTCGCCAAAAGCCCTCGTGTAGCTGAACAGTGCGACGTTAATATTAACTCACTCAGAGCTTTTGTTTGCTGTTTTGTTTGATCTGACCAATAATTGGTGGTCGCAGTAGCCTAATGGTTTTGGTCACGAGCTGTGGCTGGCATCTCGCAAGTTCGAGTCCTGGGGCCATTGAGACATTTCGTGTTCAGGGTGCTGATGCTCATTAATTCTGGCTCTTCCAAAGCTTTCTCGTTAGCGTGGTGTATAGTTAGGAGAGGGAGTGTCAGCACAGATGTTATCCTCGTCACTTGGGCCGAAGCTCACAATTACAAGGTCCGTCCCTAATAGCCCTCGTGTTGTTTTTTGTAGTACGGCGAAAAGAAAACTCTTTCAGACCAAAATTTTGAGCAGAATTTAAATTCTTATTTGTGGATTTAAAATGAATTCAAGATGACGGATTTAACAACCTGAGGAGCCTTATAACAACGTTTGAAAAAGAGAAAAAGTTATAAAATTGTGCAAGGAACGTCGTGATAAACGTCTAAAAAACTGTGATACACAACATCCGATTTTTTATTAATGTCACACTCGAAAGCGCTATTGGCGATGCTTCTAGTGGTTCTGAACAGTGTTTAAGTGACCTGGTCGACATCTGAACTGACACTCCACTCTTCTCACTTCTATACTACTCCAAAATGAGAACTTTCAGCAATGGTTGTACCACTGTATCAGTCGTATCGAAAATACGGGGCTTCCAAGTTACAGGGCCCCAACATGTGTAAGCGAAAAAAAAAAATCATAAAATGTTTTCAATAGTTTGATTACCCTGAGTTCCCATTTATGGTTACAAAACGTCTATCACACCACTGGCTTCAAACGATTTAAACTTTTTTACGTACTCTACGTCTCTGTTGCCTCGATTAGAAACCTTTAGAAGCAAGTCTAGTTTTAATCAAAATAATGAGAAGAGACAAGAGGTGATAGATTCGGAAAAGAGTCTAAAAAATTCATACTTAAAGCGGCTCATCAGAAAGATCGTCTGAACCAAAATACAAATAACATTTTAGAACGGGAAAATCCATTCGAAATGTTATTTGCTTGTAAATGACAACATTCCTTCGTCTGTTGATATATTGACTGTAAATAAGCGTTGCACTTAGAAGCTATACGAAGGCGGCTCTTATAAGGGGAGGGCATGACTGAGGGAATTCATTTGGGGTCGAGACTTTGTGTAATAGTAGTACTCCTTTAGGGTGTTCAACCCCCAATGTAATAGCTCCGAATGGCCAATCAATTCTGAGAAAATAGCCTTCGAAATTCAGGCTTAGCTTTTATACAATTAAATTTTAATTACCTCCAGCGACGCAATGGCATAGTTGGTAGTGAAACTGTTTACTACGCGACCGGCCAAGATTCGAGTCGTGCGAACGATTTTTTTTTTTGTTTTATTTTTAAGTTCATTTAATTATTTTTCCAATTAAATAAATTTATTTAAAAAAGATTCATTAAATGTTAAATGATATTTTAGATAATTATTTTGTATTTTAGAAAGTAAAATAATTATTGTAATTATATAAATATTTATATTATATTTTATAAATATAATTATTAATAAGTAATATTTATTATAAAAATATATTATAATAAATATTAAAATGATATTTTATACAAAAGTTAGTTAGAAATAGTTTTACAGTTTGAAATACAATATATTATAAGTAAAATATTATAAAAAAATTATAATAATATATAAAATATATTATAATAGTTGTTTATAAAAATTATTGTATAATTGATATAATAAATATATCTATCTATATAACTTGTATTATATATTATTAATTTAATTGTTTATAATTATATAAAATATTTAATAAGTATTTTTTTAAATAAATTTATGTAATTGTAAAAATAATTAAATGAATTTAAAAAAAAGGACCGTTCGCGCGACTCGAACAGTGGCCGGTCGCGTGGTAAACAGGTATTCTATCAACTATATATGCTACTGCGTTCCTGAAGGTAAGTAAAATTTAATTGTATAAAAGCTGAGCATAAATTTTGAAGACTATTTTTTTATAATTGACTGGTCATTTGGCGCTATTGCATTGGGGGTTGATCACCTAAAGGAGTACACTATTACACCAAGTCTCGTCACCCAAATGAATTTCCTTAGTCATACCCTCCCCCTTGTTAGTGAAAGACAGCAGCCTACTTTTTTAAAACTTTTCTAGTCACAACTGCAACAACTCAAAAAAGTTTGAAGTTAAAACAAAATATTAAAAATTACGTTAGAACCTCCATAAGAGACTAGATCAGTTATTTGACTTAGCAGTACAGTCGTACAGTCAATAGAAAGATAATTTAGAAACTGAAATCCCTCTTATGCTATGATTGTTATCATATAAATGCGTTTTCTATGAAAAGAATTAATAATAATAATAATAACTAACCCCGAGAAAAGTTTCTATTAACAACTAGGCTAATTCGAAATTAATGAGGGGGCTGTGGTAGCCCAGTGGTTAAGGTATCGGATCATGGCAAGCATGTCATGAGTTTGATCCCAGTACCACTAAGGACCCGCCGTGTAGGGGAGCGATGCACGTTAAATCTCTCGAGAACTCAAACGTCCTCTCGTTGGTGTGGTCTGGTAGTTAGAAGAGGGAGGTGCCAGCTCAGGTATCGTCCTCGTCACTTGACTATGGTTCAAAATTACGAGGTCTGTCGCCAAAAGCCCTCGTGCAGCTGAACAGTGCGACGTTAATATTCCCTCACTCGAAAGTAAAAAAGTTTTTTTTTTAAAATACGAATGTATATGTATACTTGACTCTTTCAAAATAAGCTTTATCAATGCGATCATATTTATTTCTTTTCCAAAAAAGGGCCTCCAAGGAATTTTGATTCGGGGCTTTCATGACTAGTTACGCCTGTGGTTTGGAGCAAATTTTAAGTGTATCAACTCTTTCACAAAACGAATCTTTAGGGTGAGTGAGTGAGTGAAGATTAACGTCGCACTGTTCAGCTGCACGAGGGCTTTTGGCGACGGACCACGTAATTTTGAACCATGGTCAAGTGACGTGGACGACACCTGAGCCGAATCTTTAGGGACATGAGGATTTGAATTAATGTCACGATTGCAGAAACATCGGACACGAGGTCACGACCATTTCCAGTTGACAACTTTATGCATCATGGTGCATAATATAAGCATATTGATATTTAAAGGGAAAAAGAATATACTAAAGAAACAAGGATTTATATAAAGAAATACATTTAGGAAGGAGAAAAAAATTAATGAATACATTAGTTATCTTCCGGGAGCGTTGATCTAAAGAAAAAATGCTTGAGCGAATTTTTTGTGAAGTTCGAATAAATAAATAAAATCCAACAAGGGACAGGCTCAATGAGTTAGCATTTAGTTGTTCTCTGAAGCACTGATTTTTTTCTCTCTCTCCCTAGCTTAAACATAATTCTACTTTTGGATTAAACCAATGCACATACAGTCTGTTTCATTACTTGATACATACTACACCATGAGTATCATAATTTACAATATGTTTTGTCACTTTTATTTTCTTCTATTCAATTGAGTAAAAGATGTATTATGCTAATACTGTTATTGTTCTGCAGGAGGCAGAGTAAATGGTTATTTCTTATAAGCTGTAGTAATTTTGTTTGTATTTCACGATATTTGGCTTAATCGACCATTCTGTAGTTCGGCAAAGGTTTGTTTTTGTAATAAAATGCTATAAAGACTCTTTTTTTAAAGAAAAGCGACTCACACACCCACTCATCACGAGAACTCCGGAACTATTAGACTTTCAATCTTGAAATTTGGTTGGTAGATTGTGAGGGTATTATGGACATAAACCTTCCCTGTTTTTCAATTCCTACTATTAGTTCACTCTGTCCCTATATTTATTTATGTATATATCTTGTTCAAATTTTCAATCATTAATAAAATACTTTCTATTAATCTAGTCAAGTTCAAATACATTTTTTTAAAAATTTGTAGTGGATTACACTTGATGTTAATACATTTTTTCAAATATTAATTCATTAATCGAATTAAAAATTGAATAAATAGTAACAAAAATAATAGTCCAACAGTATATATAGAAAGGAAAATCGTTCTTTGTGCCCCTGTTGAAAAACGGATAGCGCGTTGGACTTCTAATCCAAAGGTTGTGGGTTCGAATTCCACCTGGGATGGCCTAATTTCTGAAAATGTGATTTCTTTTTACAATACTATTTTATTGGAATAATTAAATTTAATTAATGAATAAATAGTAACAAAAACAAAAATAATAGTCCAACACCATATATAGAAAGGAAAAAGGAAAATTGTAAGGAAACTCGCTTTCTATTGTGTCACTTAATACTGTTATTCCGTCATATGTATATACATATTTTTATTAATTGTAATTATTCAATAAAAAGTAATTAAAATAAAAGTGTCTTTGTTGACCTAAGTAGGAATTGACTTACATTTTTTTCTTTATATTAGTTGTTTAACTATTAGACTTACTGACTTAAAATTTGGCAAACATATTTCTTCCGTTAAGCAGAGATCTGTTAAGAATGGGTTTTGTGGAAATCGACTCTCTGGGGATGCTATTGATAAAAAAAAATCCCCTTTTTGAACAATAAGACTTATTGACTTTGAATTTGGGAAGCATGTTTTTCTAAATGAGTAGAGATCCGCTAAAAACAGTGTTTGTGGAAATCGACAACGGGGTGAGGGGAGCAGGGTCCTAAATGAGAAATATACTTCTAAAGGGTGTTTTTTTAGAGGTATAGAACTTTAAATTGCAATAAAACAACGATGTATTATTCGACTGACATGAATTTTTTTTTATTCGAAAGATAATCTTGTGGTATTACATTTTAAATATGATTTCTGCCATAAGACTGCCACGGCTGGCTCGGATGTAGTCTAATCTGGACGTCCAATTTTCGATGAATTGTTCCAACATTTGTGGCCGTATATCGGCAATAACACGGCGAATGTTGTCTTCCCCAAATGGTCAAGCGTTTGTACTTATCCGCATAGACCAATGACTTTACATAGCCCCACAGAAAATAGTCTAGCGGTGTTAAATCACAAGATCTGGAGGCCAATTCACAGGTCCAAAACGGGAAATTAGGCGGTCACCAAACGTGTCTTTCAATAAATCGATTGGGGCACGAGCTGTAGCGGACATGTTGCGCCGTATTGTTGGAACCACAGCTCCTGGACATCCTGATTGTTCAATTCAGGAATGAAAAAGTTAAATCATGGCTCTATACCGATCGCCATTGACTGTAATGTTGTGGCCTTCATTGTTGTTGAAGAAGTACGGACCAATGATTCCACCAGCCCATAAAAAGCGCACCAAACAGTCAGTTTTCTGGATGTAACGGTGTTTCGACATACACTTGTGGATTAGCTTCATTCCAAATGTGGCAGTTTTGTTTGTTGATGTAGCCATTCAACCAGAAGTGCGCTTCATCGCTAAACAAAATTCGCTTATGAAAATAGGGAACAACGGCAATCTCGTTTTGGGCCCATTCGACGAATCTACGCCTTGCTTGATGATCGTTTTGGATGAATTGCCAAACCAAACGAATAAATCTCTTGACAGCTGTTAAATCGGTCGCCATCTTGGAAAGTAATGCCAACTTAAATTTCTATACCTGGAAAAAAAACACTCTTTATTTTAGAAATTCAAGTTTTGTCCTTTTTAAATCCAGATTCTACAGAGTAATTTTCAATACAATCAAAGGCTTAAATAACAATAACCTGAAAAAGAATGTATAGTTTTATAATATCATGAAATGCCTGATGAAGTGGACGGTAATGATTAGTTGTTATATAAAATTGTACAAAAAAAAATAAGCATGATTTAATAAAACTCTATCGCAAAGAAAATTAAATGTTTAACATTAATCCCAAAATATTATTATTTTCCTTCAGTTTACATTAATTAAATTATTTTTAAGGAAATATATAGAATTATGCAATTATCTTAAACGCAGTATAAACTCAAAACCATACACGAAAAAGAATTATATTTTTGCGTATGTTCTGTACTTTCAAGCTTTCATCTCCCTTTTCGAAGAAAAAGTCATAGTTATTGAAATTTTCATGTTTCAGACATTGATTTCCAAGTAATATCACCATAAATAAATCAAAAAATAGTAGTAGTAATAATAAAAATTCTCGAAACGTCCTTCATTGCTCATTAACAATGTGCCAGATGGATGTAAAGTTCAATGAAACTTCTCGAGACAACCAATCGTGCAAATGTCACTTCATTCCAGTTGATTGATGAATTGAACTTATAAGAAAATAGACTTAAAAAAGAGCTCGTTAGTTATAATACGTGACAAAAAGGATAAAAACTGTGTTTATTTCAAAGTTTTGTGTTTTTAATACCTTCATAAAATATATACTAATTTTGTGTAACAAATACTTTTCCTTTAATTTTAAAGTTCTATGTTTTATTTTTTGTGTGAAAATATAATCAAAGGAGTTCTAACATGTATTTATGTTTTAGTTGAATTTTTAAAAGTAAGCAATTACCGATCAGCACTCTGGATTTAATTTAAGAATAGTTTAGAATTTTTGTTTCAATGTATTTCTTGAAAATACCTTCATCTGTACACCATAGTCATGTCCCTTCTTATCTTGAAATACACATATCTACACATATTTCTATTTATTTATGAGAGAGATCATTTGTATATGTGTCTACATTAACTCAATGTACCCCTTGGCAATGTATTATATAATCCTTGATATATATATATATATGCATTACATATTCCTTAGTATATATCTATATAGTCTAATTCTCTACAGACAAGAGATAAACATTCACCAATCACATTCGAAAAAAAAACACAGAGACAGTAAAGAGAACATACAATGAAGGACACTAGATTAAAATTATAAAATGGATGCTGCAGTATTATAAACATTGCTGACTTCAGGACAGCTATACTATATAAATTATATAAAAGTGGGGTTGAACATGTTTTCGGCCAACCAGCCTTACCCTTTATGTAAAGTAATACCTGAGCAAGAAACCTATTGAACAGTAATGGATGAGGGATATCTAAATCCATTACAAAATAGAGGAGTAACTTACCTAAAAACTGCACTTGAAAATGCAAGAGCCCGCGCTAAATCTGGAGTGCAATAAATAAGTTGTTGCCAGATTCTAGGACCCTAATGCAGATTCAAAGCATGTGAATGGCTGAAATGTAGCACTTAACAAAAGTATAAAAAAGAATAGAAAACAAAAATTAATAAAGAGTTACGAAAAACCATAACTTTAGAGACACTAGAGTATATATATGAATTAAATAATAATAATTAATTTTAACTAATAATAGAATATGGAGGTAACTATAACTATAAAATGTGTAAGTTTATAGTATTAAACTATAATTAATCTAAGAATTTTTAATCACTTACAATATTGAATAGCTTTATTCATATAACTATTAATAAAGTATGAATTGGATATTTCTGATTTAAGCAATATTTAGTAAAATGTATAGTTATTTATTATTTCTGATTTTTTTTTACACTAGAAATTTATTGCGTTGTATATAATTAATAATAATAATTCTAAATATAGAAATATGTACATTACTCTCCCAATGCGGAACTTTTATTATATTGAAATTAAAATCTTCTCTTTTATCATACATTATTAGAAACTATTACATTATCTATTAATTTGATATGATATGTCAAGAAAATTTGCTTCATTGTTGTTACTATTTGTATGTATTAAAGTTAAGATATTGTGGATAAAAATTAGTGTTAGAGTATAAAATTGACACTTGTCAAAAATGATTACGTCATCTAACAACGATAAATATAATGCTTTGATTATTAACATAACTACTTTCAAAATAATGTAATATATATATATATATATATATATCATATTCCTTACTATATGTATATTGTATATTCCTTACTATACATATGCGTATAGTTTATACAATCTATAGTTTACGGTAAAAAAATGCGGAAAACGATGATGGGGCTGCATGCGGAACACTGCATTCCTGTGCTTAGTTGACTGGATATGGCATGCCGGTTATGCCTGTTCTATAGCGGCCGATCACCAGATCTCCGCACTGCTGAATTTTTCGCCTTTCGGCGGTTGTTAAACTTTTTTCTATCGCAACGGCTCCCCTTTGTATATCAGCGTGACATCATGGACCACTAATATTTTTTTTTGATTTTTCCCCTACTTAATATTCTTGATTCAAATACATGTTCTAGAAGTTTTTTTATTGAGAACAATTCAGTGATCTAGTCTAATGGCAAATCTTTCAATTTTTTACAGAGGCCTTTCAGTCTGCAAAGGGAATCTCAGCGTTCCATGAGAGACTTCCATACTAACTAAGAGGCTCTGTGGACCCCCAGGGAGTTCTAACCACAGTTTTTAGCACATCTACTATGGGTTCATCTCAAGGAATTCGTGTATGGAGACGTAGTGACTACACAAACGGACTTAATTTTGTCTCCTTGTGCCGCTTTGGTGGACACCACGCTGCTGCTAAATGTGAACTCGTCCATTTCACGACGTGCTCAAGCCTGCTTTGATATGCACGGTGGACACTTTGGGCATCTGCTTTCTTAAATATTTGAAAAATACGGCCGCTGATGTGCCCAGTACGCCTGTGACATCATATTTTTTGTTTTTCATATTTTTCTCTTAAACTTAGGCTATTACAAATAAAGTTCTTTGGGCATTTTTGTTGTAACACTCCCAATGAGCAATCTGGCTGTGCAGGGTTTGGAAACTATTTTTACAGGACATCCTGTATATTCCTTTCTCCATATTCAGAATTTCATTGACGGATACTTTAAAAGCGATACATCACGAGGCTTTTAGAGATGAACATCGTAATTTGTGAACCACGGTCAAGTGATGAGGATGGCAGTTGAGCTGGCACACCACTCATTTATTATACCTCCCAATGAGCAATCTGGCTGTACAGAGTTTGGAAACTATTTTTGGGACATCCTGTATATTCTTTCCATATTCAAGATTCATTAACGGATACAAAAAAACGTTACATCACGAAGGCTTTTAGAGATGAACATCGTAATTTTGCTGAACCACGGTCAGAGTGATGAGGATGGCAGTTGAGCTGGCACCCACTCATTAAACTTCCACACAAATCAGCCTATTGACTGAACTTCTACAGATTTAACGTTTTATTACTTAGTTCCTTTTCGAGATAGTCTTTTTAGAAACAAGAAAAAATTGTGATTCTATATTAACAAAGCTGGCATACGAATTCGCGACCATGACCTCTCGGCTACCGGGCCACTCCCGTGTACTCAAGTAATATATTTCAAGTAAAATGTAACCGATGTAGCAGAGTTTTCCAGGTCCTTTTTCTACATTGAGTCGAAGGAACGTAGATATTTCTCAGGGAAGATGATTTTCTACATTACATCGAAATTATATTTAACAGCAGCGCAGGAATTTGTTCAAAAACACTAATTGGATGGTTTTGAAAATTTCCAAAGTTGCTTGTTTTATCTTATAACTCAGCTAGTGGTATCCCCTACCTGAAGAGAAACCGTCTCTTCATCTACTCGACCTACATTTGTAGGGTAATGATTGATGACCCAGAAGCTAGCCATAATAAAACCAATTTATTATTATCAAATATAATAATCAAGGAACAAGTCTTACTAGGGAGGAAATCAAGAGTGATACTTTCTCATGATCTAAATTCTATGTGAATAAGCGTCACGGAATCAGGCGCTTAACTTTAAATGAGTTATCCTATGAATCAACTAGCAATTTCTTTGACTCGCTAGAAGCCCGTTCTCATGGTATTAAGCGTCAAAGTTCAGATCCTTACCATAAGCTCCAAGGCGTTCAGCAACTCAGCTTCCTTTCCTTCTTCTCCCTTTCGGTTACTAAACCTCCACTATTATCTACTTACTAATCTGCTTATCAGAGTTTCTTCCTTGAGAGGGTTGGCTGTGAAGATAACTCAATTGATGGCCCCAAAGATTCCCCAAGAAGATTATTTGAAAGACTCCGCTAAAGCCCCGTCACAAGCTATATTAAAATAAATATTGTAGTTATTGCTTATTAAGAATAAAAAGAGTTGTCATATTGACGTGACCATTGTCACTAACTCGTTACCAGCTCGCAGAAGGGTTGATATGCGTCAAATCTGACGAGGCTTAAAGACCTCCTATTGGAATGATGTAGAAGTGGAGGATAGGATGTCAGCCGATATGACGTTTCCGTCACTTGACTGAGATTCAAAATTACGAAAGCATCAAGAAGGAGTTATTTGAATGGGAAAACTTGAGTGGGTGGGTGTTTATTAACGTAGTAGTTTAAAGCAACATGAGGGCTTCTAACAACGGACCACGTAATTTTGAGTCTTGGTCAAGTGACGAGGATGACACCTGAGCTGACATATCCTCTTCAAACATCTACACTGCGTCAATGTGATTACTTTGAGTTTCAACAGGTGGCCGCCGTAGCCTAGTGATCAAGATAACGGACTCTCGGTCGGCGTGTCTGGAGTTCGAGTATCAAACACATGCACGTAAAAGATGTGGTTATATAATCTTATTTTTATGTCGAACTCAGAAGAGTTCCCGTCACAACCTTGTCCAGTTTCTCAAAAGTTGACTTCCCTACAATTTATGTATGGGAGTTGTCTCATTCACTAACTGAGGCATCCTTGGCCGGAAATCAACTGGAGTGCTTAAGAAGAAGATGAAGTTGTCTCCCTCTGGGCATTTTCTCACGATATACCAGCCGTTAGAACTACTGAACCTGGCTTAGATCAGATGCTGTTCAGAAGCATCGAATTTATGAAAAATAGAATTATAATCTGGAGAAATATAAAGCAACGAATTTTTACTGCTACAAATTTCAAAATGGAAAATGTTTACTAAATAAATAAATCGATAATTACAATAGCTCCAGTTTGACTGATAACGCATCGGCAACTGTAGAAAAGAAGTGAAGAGTATTAAATAGAAATAAAGCTACTTCTATTTTGGTTTTAATTCAGTAGAAGCAAAAAATATTGGAAGTTCACAGTGTTTTGTCAGCTGCAAAGTTCTTACACCCGAAAGGTTCCGTGCATTTAGATTACAGAGCCATCTCGAGAGACCATTCACCCTTAACTTAATAAACAAATCTTGCGATTTTCTTAAATAGGAAGTCACAAAGATTAACAAAATCAAAGTAGTGGTGCTCAATAAAAAAACAAGGGTCAATCCCGAATAATGTACAGCTAGCATCTTGAGGTATCACTACATAGAGTGTCGAAACAGTGACGTCTTAAATCATGGACCAACAGGACCCGGGTCCAGAGTCTTGACCTCCATGGGAGCTTCGTCTCATTTTTGAATCAGCATCAATAATATCGGGATCCGAATAATTTTAACGGTAAAATTTATTCCGGGACATAATCTGCGAAAAAAATTGGGGAATTTCCTGAACTATATGCCAACTGGCAACAGTGACAAGACCGCATTTTTATATTATGGACATTCACTCATGTCTAGGTCTAAGCCTATCATCATACATCATCATTACTCATTTAGTTGAAAGACTGCAGTCGGTTGAGCCAGTTTCGTGCTCGCAGGCTTAGGATATTGTAAGTCATGAAAACTGGTTTGTTTCTATGTTACAGTTTGTTGCGGGTATATTGATAACGGGTACTATATATTGGGAGGTATTTTAAGGGGCAAAGGTGGGGTTTAGCTCTTTGCTTAGGGTCCAAAGGTTTCAAGAAGTCGGCTAGACGTCCCTGGCGGTGAAGCGCATAATAGGGGAGCAAGCAAAAAAAGTGGAAGAAAACCGTGTGAGCCAGCCACGTATTGGCATTAAGCCAATGTATAGTACACGCGTATCAATGCGCAATACAGAAAAAAAGGCGTAAAAATTTGAATTAAGCTTTAATTCTTTGAAAATATGGAAAAAACATGAAAAGATGATTTAGGTCAACAATTTGCTTACATGTAAACGATAAAAAAGGTACTGTTTAGACATGATGCATGAGTTTTAATAGGGCGTGTGGTCTCCTCGAACAGCTAAGACTGCTGCACACCTGTTTGCCATGGATGCGATGAGGTTATCGATCAGACTTTGGGGAATACTGTTCCACTCCTCAAGAAGTGCAATCTCCAAGTCTCGGACAGTAGCAGGCGGCCTTGGTCGCGCAGCAATGCGTCGTCCGAGCATGTCCCAAACATGCTCGATTGGATTCAGGTCAGAGAGCACGCTGGCATTCCATACGCTGTATTGTTTCAGCTTCAAGCATGTTCTCCACCAGACGAGATCTATGCGGTCGGGCATTATCATCCTGGAAAATAAAGGAATCTCCAATGGCTCCAGCGTAAGGGATGACATGAGGTCGAAGTATCTCGTCTGCATACCTTCGGCCCGTCAAAGGCCATTCCGAATGATATGCAGGTCCGTACGTCACCTATGCTGATTCCACCCCATACCATCCAACCAGCTCTTCTGTATTGTGACCTTTCACGAACGAATGCGGGGTTATTTTCGAGTGCCCCTGTCCCTCCATACAAGAACACGTCGGGTGTCACACTCTAGACTGAATCAGGACTCGTCTGTAAACAGCACTTGGCTCCAATCATGTTCTCCCAATCTCGATGTTCAGCAGCCCATCTTCTTCGGGCCGCACGGTGGCGTGGGTCAACGGAATGCAGACCATTGGCCTACGTGCATAGAGCCCTCCCTCATGAAGCCGATTACGTACTGTTTGGCTGGACACCCTTCGTCCTGTTGCCAAGAGCAACTGTCTTTGCAGCTGCGTAGCATTCTCTGTTCTGTTTCGACGGGCTGTTAACTGTATATACCGGTCATCAGTTGATGTAGTGGCGCGTGGCCGACCTGCCCCCTGGTCGACGTCTAACATTTCCTGTTTCTCGGAATCGATTCCACAGCCTTGCAACAACACTTCTGGCGACTCCGACAGCGTCCGCGACACTACGTTGTGTTTGCCCGATTCCAGTCTGCCTATAACACGCCATGCCATGGGGGATTCCTGTAAATCACGTTGTTGAGACATTCTCAAGTAACCCCTGTCTAAAAAAATACTGCGCAATCGAATTTCACAGTTACGGCAATAAAAACAGACGTTTCTGCAACATCCCGATTTCTGCCCTTATCTCCTTTTTTCTGGTTTTTTTTGACGTCATGAACTTTGATTTGCATGTAAAGTTTTCTTCTTCCGTTTCCCGGTAGGCTTTACATTATGGATGATTCGTCTTATGTTACTTATTGGTATACATCTTTGCTACTTTGTTAAAATCATGTGCTCCCTAATTGTTTTATGTGCTTATCAGCAAAAACACTGCATGCTGAGTGGTGGTCTACTTCCAGTATGCGGTAGTGGAAGGGAAGCAAGCACATAGAATGGCAACTGCTTTGTTCTCCGTTGAGTCTGAAATTAGAATGTTTTGTATACGTAGTAAAGTGCATAAAAATTGTTCTTTATGGCTAAGTTTCACTGATGAAAATGTAATTAACCACTATTTTCATACAGCTGGGTCTCACGATCACCCTAATCTTACTCCTTTGAGAAATAATTATGGTGGATACCTACGAGAGAAACTCACTGCTTTGAGGTATTTGAGAAACTGTATTATATTGTACTATAATTTTATTCGGGAAATTAACACGGATCCAAATTCTTCGGCAGAGAAAGCACTGTTTTGATGTTTGGAAGAGTTATTGAGAACCCCGACATACTCACATAGAACATCTACAGAGGTTTTTTGTAATTTTGCAGTGATACCTACTCGGTAATTATTTGTAATGAGTTTTTTATTTAAGGAATCTTGAGTGCTTGATCTTAAGTATCTAAATTGAAGAAAGTTTCTAAATATATAACCTCTGAATATAACTGCAGTAATTCTTACCACATATTATTATTTACTGAAAATTGATATTTTATAATAGCAGTATTAAAAATACAATTTTAAGTATTATCCTTCCGGAAAACAACTTTTAATTACACTTATTGTTCCAGTATTCTTTACTTCATCAGCTCTTGCTGTTTTTTTGTTATTTGCTTCTTGTGTCCTTTTTCTTCTTCAAAAGATTGCTAACTGAATTAATTTACTTGGAAAAGTGTTTTGTTTCTTCCCTACTTTTCTAATTGTGTTTTGTTCTTTTCTTACTTTTCTATTTGTTTTGTTTTTTCTTCTCGCCAGTTGAAATGTAATTTGTGAGGATAAATTTTATGGGTAGTTTCGAGATTTTTTATGTTGAACTGGAAATGGTGTTTGTAGGTGATGGCAAATGCTTACATAGGGATTTATATTGCATTATATTTAAATTATCATTCGTTAGTACAACATGAACCTAATGAATTTTTTGTTAGGTCTGATCTTTCATATCACTGTTAAATAATCAAAAAAGAAAAACTATGCGATGGTTTACCAAAAGTCGTGCACTTAAAAAAGCAATTTATTAAGGTATCCAACTAGGTTCGGAGATAAATTTTTCAAAAATTGATTTTCTGAATAATTTTATTGTTTTAAAGAACATAAATAGGCTTAAAAAGTCATAACTATTAAATAACTAACATGTATCGCCCTTTCTTTTTTGAAAAAAAATATTTTTAGGAAAATTTAGCAAAATCTTTTAAGTTAAGAAAAACGTGATAAATAAAAAATAAATTTGCACATTACATGCAATTTTAACGTCATTGATATACTTCTTGATCCTTCTGAAGTGTCACAAACCGCAGGATAAAAATATTTTAAGAAATAAATATTTTATTAGCATTTAAATTTGATGGTCATGATTTTTCGTCAAAATTACTGCATGTTCTAAGCTAAAAATGGCTGTAAAATGTGATTAAATGTAGCTGTCTTAAAACCTGCGGTTTGTTACACTCTGAAGGGCCCATAGCATATATGTTATAAATTTCATTGCATTTGATTGGATTATTTAGAAGATATCCCGTTTTTCGTGCACAAATTATCATGAAAAGTTCATTCTTCAAAAAACGAATTAAAAAAATATTTTTATTAGTTAGATAAAGTAAATGCTATAAAAAGAACTTAAGAAACTCTCTAGTTTTATGTATTAGTCCTTCTTCCTCAATAATTAATTTCTTTTTCCCTAATGACCCAAACAACACCAAACATCAAACACCTAAAAAGCACTTTTTCAACCTAGTCGGATACCTTAATTAACTTTCTATTTCAAAGAGTTAATACGCCTAATATTTTTAACTCTATTCTTTCGAGAAATCAAAGTAAATACTATTAAAATATGTAATGAGTCAGATAATTTGATTTTAATTTACAAGATTTTAATTTGAAGCAAGATGAGAGTTATTAGTGATAGATCTCGCTGCTTTGAACCATAATCAAGTGATCTGGATGACATCTGAGTTGGCATCCTCCTCTGAACTTCCATACCGCACCAACGGCAGGACTTGAGCCTCAACACATTTAATGAACATCAGTTCCTCAACACGGCAGGAAACAGAAATATTATTTCTGGAAGGGGAAGACACAGAGGACTGAAAATACAAAGAAGAAAGGCAACTTGAACTAATAAACAGCACAATTTCTCAAGATGGATTACAGAATAAAGTATTATTTTAATTCTTTGATGAAATTTTCCAAATGCTCTTTTATTATTAACAAACCTTTGCGTCAAAAGGGACTACAAATACTTCAGACATTTGAAAGAAATGAAACTGGGAATCATAAAAATTCTTACATATAAAAATTATTTTTTATTCTCAAGATATGATGTCTAGAATTTAAATGAAGTATTAATGGAGAAAGATGTGTATTTTTTTAAAAAAACAAATGGAATATTTGATTTCTTAGAATTCCAAATTAAAGATATTTCGCTTCGAAGTTTTTCCTGTAAACAAAAGGATAAAGAGTCATTTTCTTTTATTATTTCAAATATTTGTGACTTAAACAATTTCATTATGTAAAAGCATTGTGATAGAATATAATGCATCTAATACTATCCAGTCTGAAAATAGATGCGAGTCTGAATATAGATGCAAAGCCTAAAAGCAGTTTTCACATACTTCGAAATGGAAAAACGTTTACGGAAGCAGACAAATTAATAAATAACGCAAAAGGTAATTTAAGAATATTCAAAATGTCTGGGGGATGTCCTGTAAACACACTTGATGAGATGGAAGGCAAAGTAAAAATATAATTAAAAACAGGAGATTTACCATTCTGTTATGAGGGAAATCCTTTTTTTTAGTAAAAGAGACATAGTGAGAGTGTCTGAGTGCTAAGTTAATTTCAGGAAAGTCTAAAAATTTTCTTAGAAATAAAATTAAAAAA
>BMAU01003029.1:0-14582 GCA_019973935.1 Trichonephila clavipes | reverse complement strand
ATGCATTGCTTCATTCCACTTATAAAGAATAGAAGCAAAAACGGGTTCTATGGTGAGTGTTTAGAGGGAAAGGTGGATTGTGTGTTTAAAAATAAGTGTGATGACCCCCTGGGTCACACTCCTTGAACACCAAGATTAATTTGAGGCAAAGAACCACTAAGAGCCATTTTTTGAATAATAATAATATTTATTTATTATTATAATTTTTCTCAAAATTCTCTGATAACATATAATACGATAATGTCACGTCTCTTAAAGGACTCAAGTAAGGTTCTTCGAGGTAAGGTAAGGTCACTTCAAACTCAAGTAAGGTTTGCCGATAAGATCCGAGAAACACGTATTCGAATTCCTAACTTTCATTAACTTTAACTAAGTCGCTCAAACTGACGCTTACTTTAAGCGTACGTGAATTATATTTACCGCTGGCTTATATCAGCTTTCTGGTACGTCTCACAGCGCACGATGTCTTCACGAATCTAATCTCCTGGAATCTTCTAGTAATGCGTTTAAAGTTACTGGCTCAATAGCCTACCATCATCTCTCTTGCTATCTCGCAACTTTCGGCTTAAATACCTTATCTAATTTAAGTATCTCGTACCTCTTGGAGTTGATTGGAAATAAACGCGAATTTATATTCCCCCAGAAAGACGCCTAAGAAGATTAGTGGGAAAGGTTCCGTACAGATTCGTCAGTTCGTACAGAAGTTGCGATTTCATAATATTTTGATCTGATAGCGAAGATTGTCATTTTTTGTTCCAAAAAATATTTAGTGTCAAAAAGTATCTTGTTTTTTTTTATATGTTAGATAAGACCCCAGAAAACGATTTGATAATTTAAGTAAACAGTGTATATATTTAATTTTACAGAGGAATAATTTTTGTGGTACTCATAAGTACCGATATCACATAGGGTGTTTGAGCAAGAACTGTGTTTTTTTGGTCCATGTAGCTTATTATTTTTTTGTTATATTGCATCATCATTACTATACAGTAATAGAGTATTTTTTTCTCTGGCATTTCCTTTTAGTTTAACTTAATTTTTTGCTTTGTTTATTGCTTTATTTTAACGTTTTCAAAAAAAAAAAATTGAACTTTTGAATCTAAGCTTGTGTTTTTTTTAATTATTACACAATTAAATGAAATATCTATAATTTATTCAAACATTAGCAACATTTTAGTTTATTTATATACGACTGAGATTTAACAATAAAATGAGCTTTTTAAAAGGCACCATTATTTTTTACCCTTCTTTTAGAATGTCTGTAAAAACAGTTCGGTCTTCAAGATGCTTCGGAATTACTACGGAACCTACCATCTGGAAATAGTGATGCACTGACAGATAATTCTTTAGAGAGAGGGAGAAGTCACAGCAAATAATCTGCTGGAATTCGTCAAATTTTGAAGATGACGACCAACAAACTGAACAAACACAAGGTGCAGCAGTTCATGTTCAGAAAATACTGTATTTCCTTCCCCAGGATGCTGTGTTTTAAAAACATTCAATCGAAACTTGACATAAAATGCACAACGTGAAATGTATTTTTGTGTATTAATGGAAGGAAAAATTGTTTCTTTTAAATATCATCAAATATAAATTTATAGGTGAAATATGTTATGAGTAAAGTAAGTAACTTTCAAAAATAAATATTTTGTGCTCTAAAATACTAGTGTTCTCTGTTTATTTAGCATTTTTAAGAGTGAAAACTAAGTTAAAAAAGGCACACGGACTTTTTGTATTATGAGAATATTTTAGCCCTCTATGTACTTTAAAGTACCAATTTAATCAATTAGAGCTTTAACGCGGATTAAATTTTCAAGTTGAGTATTTTATTTTTTTATATCCATAAATTTTCAATGCCGCGACACAAAATAGGTATTGCAAGAAAAAAAAAAATTGCAGTACATCATAATGCGGCAGATAAAGGGTTAAAATTTCTAACGTACCTTAGGAACAAAAATTAGCGAAATGGATTTTTGAATTTTCTTTCTTTTCCTATAGTTCTTGGCTGTAAGTTTACTTGAACAATTACAACATTCGAATTTGATGTATATATAAGTTTTAGGTAGTCATCAGATAGAAGATTTTTATGATGATTATCATGTAATTTTATATATCTTAAATTTACTTAATTGTCAAGAAGGAAAAGATTTCGAGTACCAATGAGGAGAGAAAAGATACTGTTGCCACATTCTGCTACTTTAAAGGTACATTTAAAACCTTTTTAATGCTGTGTGTTGTGCTGATATTGTACAAAATTATTTATCATTTGCATATCTATTTATATTTTTATATGGCAGTAAAGCGACTTACTCTCTAATTCACTCACTTTCTCCTTCACTCATTCAATTTTTATTACTCTCTCATTTACCCATTAATTCACTTATTCACTTACTCACTCATTTGTTCAGTTTCTTTTTAAATTGAGGGGCGAATACAATCTAAAAATAATCCTTAAACCTAGTTATACATAACCTTTTAAAAGCAATATATTGCCATACATAATAATGAAATTGCCAGTGAAGCATGTAAAAAGTTGGTATGTTGGTATGTACCTTATATATATATATATATATATGCAAAAAAATATATAATGCTTCTTTTTAATAATAAGATATTCTTATTTGTTGTTGTTGTTATGATGCCACCTGATCGGCAAAGGGTCTGATCGAAAATTAAATGAAGCATGACAAAGGGCTAAATAACGCCGGTCGTTAGCCTTAGCTTTGAGCATCATACAGATGACAGATTGATTTGGCTCGTTTCAACCCCAATTTTGAGGGAGGACTTTTGGGGTGGTCTGGGGCCCGCTTCTTCTTCCACCAACATCACGAGAGGACTTGCAGCTCACGGCCATTTATAGTACCCCATGCCGCGAAGACGCTATACATTTAAAAACATCCATGTCTGCTCCAGGACTCGAACCCAGGTCCTACGGTGCAGCAGCCAGAGTCGCTAACCACTATACCGGATGTTTGACATTTTTATTTATACTAATATTATTTTGACACCGAATTGATAATAATAAAACATCTTTAATTAGAAAGCAAAGTATAATTGCTTTTTATTTCATTCTGTTAAAAAGAAGTCTACTGATTTTTGTCTACACCTTACACATTTACAAATGCTTCGAATATTATTTTTTAGGAACGTTTCTTAGCGAAGGTTTTAAGTAATGCATTAATATTTTTGTTATGTTACGCATTTTTTTTGTTCGTATAGTTCCAAAGGACATGTGACAAAAAATACTGTGGTGTGTCACAGGTTCAGAATTACTGACAAATGTCTGATTTGTAACACCTTCACAAACGGTGAAAGAAGGAAGAATCGTTTCAAGATACGCACGCACTTGGGATCAAATTGAATTTCCTGTTGTAAGCTAAATTTCATTTAAAAATTTAAATAAATCGTAAATGTAATCAAATAAACTTGCATTTATATTTTACTATCATTGAAAATAATTGTTTACACAAAACAAAAATTTTCGCTACATTTATAGATAAAAAACTACGAATTTTAAAACATTTCTTTTTATTGTAGTAAAAAGATATACTCCTTTTTTTCTTCACTCCTTCCATGACGATTAACAAATCCATGCAAACCCAACAAAATAGTATCTGTCAAAACGATAGTATTTTGTATAAATGTGTGATAAAACGATAAATTTACTCTCACTTAAACTTGTGGATTCAACCGATACAAATGTTTTTAAATAACATCTGGTATACCGTTGTGTGTGTTTTTTTACAATTACCCTGCCAAGCGTTTTGCACGTACAATCCTGTCATTGTAAAGATGCTTCGAAAATGCACCGCACGTATAAATTTGCCTTCAAGTAACATTCTCAAAAGTGGTTGAGCCGTACTTTTCTAAAATCCTTTCCTCTTTTAAAGGTTTAACATCTTGAAACATAATTAGGGACGGTGAAAGCCAAACAGGAGGACACTGATATCTAGTTTTATGGCTCGCAGGGACCCCGTGTTCTAACCTAGAAGCAATTGTAAAAAATCGGGGAAGAATTCCTTTAGACCCCAGGAAGCGTTTATTTGTTAGCTTGAATTTTAAAAGTTTTGAAAGTCCCAATTCATAAGTAAAATATGTTATAATTCCCTTTTGGTTTCATGTTAATTGGATATTGTAACAAGTTGGGGCGTGTCAGGAACAACTATTTTATATAGTTAGACAAAATGCCTTTTAAGTATATTCTTTTCGCTTCATTTTCTTATGCTAATCAATGCTTTCAGTTTTTGAATTAAGATTTTTTCATTACAAGATGTAAAAAATTTTTAAAACACCGAGCACTTTAAAATTTGAAACCTTTTAAACTGTTTAACTACTAAAAATGAATAAATTTAAATCCATCAAATAATTTGAAACATTTTCTTACACTTTGATAAAATAATAACGAGAAAAACGAATTCAAATGTATTAGGTTTTTTTAAGATTTAAAAGCCAGGTGATCAGGGAAGTTTACGTATAGTACCTAGTTATACACTGCTGGACAATTGCTGGGACGGGATAACACTATCATCCATAGCAACCACAAATGAAAGGAAGCAAAATGGAAAATTAGAATAAGTGCGGGATATTAGTAAGAAGAAGTATGAGTATATGCAAATTTTTTTTTTCACGCGTCTGTTCATCACGTGATAGCGTTCATAAGAGCTTTAAAGGTTTTGACGCGTGTGGACAGTTGTTGTTTCAAGTCAAAGTTTTACAGGAAAGATTTAATAGACGAACTTAAAATTTTTTGGCATGCCTTCCCGACATTACATAGATGATTTTATGCGTGGCCGAATTATTGGAAAGATCGAAGAAGGGCGAAAAATAACAGATGTTGCCAGGGAGTTCGACATCGCTCACAGCGTTGTTTCACGGATGTGGAAGTCATTTAAAACTACTGGAATGTGTAGTAGACGGTACGGAAGAGGTCGTGTTAGAAAGTACGACGCCTGCAGAAGACAGATATATCGTCCTATCAGCAAAAAGGAACATGCGCACCACAGCTCAGCAGGTGGCAAATCAGTTTCTTGTTGCCTCAGGAAAGCAGATCTCCCGAAAAACTGTTGTCAGACGTTTGAGGGAAGGAGGGATTATACGCACGCAGACCTGTTGTGTGTGTCCCATTGACCAGACAGCACCGTACTGCCCGTTTGGAATGGTGTGAGCATCACAATTGGACTGAACAGACTGGGCATGCGTACTATTGTCAGATGAGAGTAGGTTCAGTCTGTCATCGGATTGTAGACGCCAACTGATTTGGCGCGAGAGTGGTACTGCTTATCGTCCAGAAAAATATCCAGGAAAAGGACCGATATCCGACATGCAGTATCATGGTGTGGGCCGGCATCATGATCAATGGCCGCATGCGCCTACATGTGGTTGCGAATGGGACTATGACGGGCCAACGATACATTGATGAAGTTCTACTTCCTCATGTTCGTCTTTTCCGTGGTGCTGTCGGTGATAAATTTGTTTTTATGGACGACAACGCAACATGTCATCGAACACTCGCTGTTCAGGATTGTCTAGACAGCGAGGGTATTCAACGTCTCGTATGGCCAGCGTGTTCTCCAGATCTAAACCCCATTGAAAATGTGTGGGATGCTTTGGGAGGCAAGTTGCTGGTCGAAACTATCCTCCGACAAACAAGAACACCCTCAACCGTGCACTCACAGAGGAATGGGATAAATTGCCTCAACAGCTGCTGAATAATGTTGTGCAAAGTATGGTACGACGTGTGGAATGTTGCATCACACTCCACGGTGGACATATCCGGTACTGATACCTTTCTTTAAGGTGCCTGATGACTTTTAGATGCATTGTTCCATTTCTCCGTACGCAGATCAAATGAACATTTTTTTTTTTCTTTCAGATGTTTCACAGCTTTTGTACTTTCCAGAACAATAAATATTCTTTATTCTAATGTCTGAACAGTGTGGCAACTATATTGTATCCTACTAGGCTTCATGTCTCACTTAATGTTATGCTACATAGCAATTTGTGATCTGTCCTTAGCAATTGTCCAGCAGTGTATATTGTTAAAATACACCGAATTATATTTGAATTTTAAGTGCTTGAACTTCAGTTTACATCAAAAAGAACATGAATGAAGATTTTCCAACATTTTTTTTTTTAAACTTGAATGTTTGAATAAATGTTAATGCTATATATACGGACACCTTTACAGTAGACATTTATGCATGTAAATAAACATAAAGATCAATTTTAAATTCGAGCTATTCAAAATATCTATTTATATAAAAAACCTCAACATTTATCTTTTTTAAAGGCTAACTGAATAAGTAATTTAAATCTGGATATTTTTTGAAATCTCGACCGAATAAAGCTAGGAAGTTTACAATAGAAATTTCATTTGAAATTTCAAAAAAAGTGTATAGTGCAGTTAAAAATTACTTACCATAACAATTCTTTGAGTAAAATAAAAATTCAAATTTTAATGTATAGCATCTATAGTATTTTTTAATATATTTCGAAAATTTCATACAATTCGGTTGAAAACTGCATGTTAAGAGAAAAAAATATGCTAAAAATATTGATAGATATACAATAAATTTTTCCATAGAAGCAAAGCTGAGAAGCTAAACCTTAGGAATGAAAAATTATGAGTATATCTAAAGTAGATTTCGAAGTATTTATTTTAAAGTTCAAAAATTTGTGCGTCATGTTATACTTAATATTATAATTAAATGGTCAAATTAATATATTAATACTAATCATGTAATTGTTTGTGGACGCATTTATATACTATTAAAAATAATACTGGTCATTGTTGCGAACGTCAAGACTTTTTATGTAATTTTAAATTCAGACATTAAGCTATTGATGTAGAAAATATAAAACGACCATCTAAAATGCATGAAAAATGTAGTCTGCAATAAAATGATCTTGACAAACAAAAACACGGCATATTTACTTACTAGGGCAGAGCCGAATTAGGCAACGGCGAGCAGGGAAAACAGAGAGAGGGACCAGAGGTTTTGATGGATACCACTCCAGCTTTTAATGTTTTTAGGGAAAAAATATAAGAATTACAAAAATGCAAAAATAAGTCTTGTAATTTTCCACACATTTTTATAACAACGAATCGTGGATTTGGCTTCTAATACCTTGTTGTGTTTGAAAATATCTAAGGTAACCAACCATACTTTAGATAGATTTGTACTACTTTTTCGTAACCGTACTCCTTATAAATTAATTTGTGCAGCCAAAATACACCTTTTGTACTCTGAAAAATTTATGTAAACTATAACGGTTAATTTTAATTTATGCAACTTGTGAAAAGTTCATATTTAATAATTTCCGTCCAAACAGTTTACATGAAGAAAAAAGTTTGGACTCCCTCATTCATTAGGGAATTATATAAGATTCTAACATTAAGTTTTATTTTTTCACCGAATAGGGTCGTATGGTAGTGTATCGTGTTGCCACACCACAGATCCGGTTTCTATTAAGGGGCTGGGCAAGGTCGACTCTGCCTTTCATCTCCGCTACATTGGGTTGATAAATGAGTATCAAGCTTGCATGGGGTCTTAAACACTGAAGGTCACACTTCAGACAGACCACTAAATTGGGATATCTGCTCATGCACCTCAGCGCCCAATGGTCACATATACTGGGATGGGCATAGTAGTTCTAGTCTCATAGCCTGTTGTGGCTCTGAGTTTGAGTTTTTAAGTTTGAGGATTGCCTAGCTTTTTAGGAATACCCATTAGATAAACATTTATTTCCAATCATTTGTAAATTAAACAGTTTTCTTTCAATTACATTTATTTCAGAAGGAACTTGATTTTTCAAATGTATTTGCTTAATAACATGTATATTTGGGTATTATATTAAATTTTTAATCTATCCAAAAATTATGTTTTTTTTTTTTTGCTCTTCTAAAAACTTTTAGAATTTTAGAACTGATCTTACAAACCTTGCACGTTTTATAGTAGTATATTTAAAAATGATAAAACATTTTTTATTACTGTGTGAGTTTTTATGCCTCGTTTATAAATATAAAAAATTGTTTTCAGCTACAGTTTTTAAAATGTACTGAAAAAATTGGAGGAGTAGGATTTTTACATATTATGAATATTTTTTTGACTGCAGTAAGATATATTTATAGTTCAGTTTCTTTACAATTTGAATAGAATTTGTAAGCAATTTTGCGAATACTTTGATATTGAATATAAACTCATGGGCTGTTTAATAATGAAGTATTATATTTGATGCCAGTACACACTATAATAGTGCTCATTTGCAGTTATATGATCAGCTTTAGTGATATTTAAATTTTCAAAATGGTCTACGCGTACGAAAACATACTTTCAAAACCATACACCACATCTCATACTATGTCTTCCCCCACAGAAGGGGAATGTTTGTGTATACTCAAAAATTTAATACAAGTTACATTTCCAAATGTTAAAATTGTTTTTAAAATTTGGTATGGATAAATTGTGGAACTGTCGGCTAACTTGAGTGAACAAAATTTTTTTAAGTGTACTGTTTTGAATGACAAAATTAATTGGGGGAGAACTTTTTCTCACTATAGAATTTGTAATGACTGAATTGTGTGGAATGTAGTTATCGATGAGAATTTTCAATTTAACACTAAAGAAACAGAAAGATAAAAAAACAAACACTGACAAGAAAATAGTTATATATACTTTCCCATTTTGAAGAAAAATATATCCCCATTAAAATTAAAAATGTGTTGTTATTCTCCGTTACAAATGCCTATGTAGAAAAGATATTTTTACTTGTAACAAGTTGTTAGAAAGGGAGAACACTTTGAAACAAAAGTTAGACATTTTTCGAATAAATTCATTTAACATAAAAATATAATTTATAGGATTAAAATTTATATAAATTTAAAGTTGTAACCTGCACTCAAAAAATAACACCGGTGGCTAGCTCAAATAATTTTAATTGGTACACATTCTGATTGAGCACGGTTACAAAGACATAAAAACAAGTAGTACAATACAAATTCTAAGGGGTTTGCACGGGAGGACATTGGCACGTCCGCCCTCCACCGAGGTGGCAGGCTGACTCTCTAAGTATCAATACGACCAGAAGAGGGCGCTCTAGTATCATTTTTAGCCATTCGTTACACTCCCCTCTGGTTCCTAAACATCGTCCTCGATGAGGAACCAGCAGATTTGTCGTTCCTTTGTCTTCCTTTTTTCTCTGAGAGGCATCACTGGAATGGCTTCTCCCCTACTTCGAAGATGGAATAACTTATCTGATGCACCATAAAGACGGATGCAATCTGAAATATCAATTTTCCTAGTAGGAAATATACAATTCAAAATATCAAATTTCCCGGTAGGAAATATATAATTCAAAACATCAAATTTCTTGGTAGGAAATATACAATTCAAATTTCCCGGTAGGAAATATACAATTAAAATATTAAATTTCCCGGTAGGAAATGTACAATCAAAAAACATCGAATTTCCCGGTAGGAAATGTACAATCAAAAAACATCAAATTTCCCGGTAGGAAATCTATCAAAAACATCAAATTTCCCGGTAGGAAATATACACTCAAAATTTCTTCGTAGCCGGCAGCTACACTTCAGAAACCACTTTAAAATTCTTTATGAACTCGGTGTTCAGAAAATGAATTGGTAATTTTACGTTGGGCTCCATTTCCCGGTCGGAGATATTCATTTGCGAAGAGAATGTCACCTGTTGATCCATGCTTTGATCTCCATGATCTCTGCAGCATTGGAAACGAACTTTTCTGTTCTCGGACTGAAAGGGATGTAGGATAACCAGACTTCTTACAAATGCTCGAGTACCATTTATAGTCTTTTTGGCATTCATTGGCGCCATTTGTCACAAGCTAGTGTAACAATCACTTTCAGGCATCTGGTATCATCCCAAATTTCATTCATCTTTGATTACAGATTTCGATGTATTTTTTTAACAGTAATGAACCGAAGAAAAAATTTAATTAGCAATAGTTAACATTTTTACCATTTGGGCGTTACTTGCAGCCAAGCCAAATTTTCCTCAAGCTTTTCGATAAGCAATTGATTTTTATAGACCAACTTCATTTCAGTCTTGTAATATCGTAATTTAATTTTCCTCTTTTACAATGATTCAATGGATCATCAGCCACCAGTTTCAAAATAGTTAGCCTTTATAATTAAGCATCAACTAGTCATTAGAAGATCAATAATTGAATATTCGAAAACAATACTATTAAAATGTGTTATAAATATCTTACAGGATACAAAATCTAAACTTTGAAAGCAAAATGAAAATTCAAGTAAAAGATATTCTGATGAACTTAGTCAAAACAACATAAACATTAATCCTTTGAAGGAATAAAAATACTGCTTAAAATATTATAGATATTTTACAGAAGGCAAAATCTTAGCTTTAAAAAAATAATTCACATATAAAAGAAATTCTGATGAAATTCAAAGTCGAAACAAAACCTATGAATGAATCTTTTGAAAGAATAAAAATACTTTTCTATAATACTTTTTTTTGTTAACAAAAAATAATAATTTCCTTCTTTTAAATTCACAAAAAATCTAATATGTAATCAAAATTCTTCAATATAGTTAGAAATAAAACACAGTATAACACTTAAATAAAAAAAGATAATACACAGGAAATATATCAATCTCAGAGACACTCTAGCGTCATAAGTTCAGAGAGCAATCTCTTGGCTCTCAGCCAAGCCAAAAACTCAAAAACTTTCCACCCAGATGAAGAACCATAGCCACGCCTCCCGGATTCCATCGCTCGACCAATCGCCGTCATGCCACTCAGCAAAATGGAAAACCCCACTTTTGCCATGCCCAGCATCATAGACTCTCACGATTTGGGATTGAGGACTGTTTACAGTCCAGATGCTATTCAACGCCTAGCGTCATAAGTGAATTAATGAGTCAGCAGAAATAGTGAAAAGTACCCCAATGATTAATAAATTTTACAGAACAAACAGCGAAAGTTCAAGGTCAGAAGTGGGGTAAAATTTTTTTAAACAAGTACACACACTAATAGTCATAAATCTCAGACAGGAGAAAAATGAACAAAAGTAGAAAGAGTTTCCGAAATAGGGAAAAGAATTACTCAAAAAAATAGACTAATAAATGATGGTTATTATATATATATATGACATAAAATACAAATACACGAGTAAAATTCAACAAAAAGTCAAAATGAATAAGAAAATAAAACGAAAGAAACTTAGCTGACGATCCGTGAAAAAGAATGCAATACAAAATTCTAATTTCACGGTAGGAAATATACAATCTAACTTCATAGCTTGCAGCTACAACTTCAGAAAATACTTTTAGAAAATCTTTATGAACTGGCAGTTCAGAATATTGAAGATAATTTTGTTAGTTAATTTTAATAGGACTATAGTCTGACTATTCGGCCCCACGTTGGGCGCCATTTTGTAACCTGCATTTAAAAAATAACACCGGTGGCTAGCTCAAATAATTTTAATTGGTACACATTCTGATTGAGCACGGTTACAAAGACATAAAAACAATTAGTACAACACAAATTCTAGGGGTTTGCACGGGGAGGACATTGGCACGTCCACCCTCCACAGAGGTGGCAGGCTAACTCTCTAAGTATCCATACGATCAGAAGAGGCGCTCTAGTATCATCTTTTGCCATTCGTTGCAAAGTCTTGAAATTCCTCTTTATGTTATTTTAAATTTAAAACATAATTGAATATAGCGGAAGATTAATCTTATTTCATAAATCTAATCATCATATGTAAAGTTACTTTTGCTATTTTTTTCTTTTTACTTTATTTAAAAAAACATTAAGACAATAATTGTTATTCAATAACATTAAGACATTCAACAATACATACAGGGTGCTTTTTCCCTGGCTATTTTGTAATACCAAAATAACTTTATTTAATAGAAAAAATTAATTTTTAAAAATGACGGAAACAAATTTTGTTTTGTTTAAAATAAACAATCATTTTTTCCACTTTAAACACGTCATTACTTTCAGGATTTTTTTATTCTTCATTATCTTTGCGATTTTACCGTGACTGAACAGATTGAGGGAGTAAACAAAAAGTCCCACTTTTTTCTCCCAAGGCAACTACAGCTGTGAAGGGGTGATATCACGGTGTTAAATTAACAAAGATGCAGAACTGTATGTTTGTGATAGTAAAATCATCCCCTCAGAACCTCCCGCGAACTTAAAAGGGGAATGACTAAAACCTATCGCACTTTCGAAGAAGTTTGCCGTAGGGTAGCATAGTGGTTAGAGCATCGGACTCCAGACCGGAAGGCCTGGGTTCGATGCCCGATGCCACCAAACACCCTCCGAGTACACACGGAGTACGTGCTCGTTAAATCAGTGGGTCCGTAGTCTTGTGGGCTTAATCACGAGCGCAGGGACTGGAGAATATTTCCCTACCCTTCAGTTTACATGCAGAAATTGTGGAGGTGGAGATAGAGGTCGTATCGCCATCTATCGTCCATTCGGGAAATTTCCTGAGCTAAATCGTACTGTAACCTGTATGGTGATCAAGGTAAACGACAGGCGTACCTCTTGCCCATGCCACGATGAATTTCGTGTGCCTCGATCTGACTACGTCAGACAGGTGGCATTAAAAACAACAAGAAGTTTGCAAAAAACGGTAAACGTTTTCGGAATGATTTTTCAGGACAGACAGAAACACTTGGAGGGTTAAGTCTGCCTTCGGCAAATGTTAAAGAATATGACCCAAATTCGGAATATTTGTTCAGATATAAAAGTACTCAGACATTAATATTATGTTCTGGCTTCACTATCCTGTAAAAATTCACGTTATTTTATCATACAAATCCTTTTTTTCCGTGTTGACGCATTTTTTCATTTATAAATGTGTTTCGCATTTTTCTCCTATACCATAATACTAAATTAGCTATCCATTTACATATTAAAAGAAGAAAAAAACGAACTATTTATGACATATTTTTGAAATTTTAAAAACAGTGACAGTATAAAAACAGTATAAAAAAAAAGATGAGTTAAAATGTTACAAATTTTTACATAAATTGAGACATTTTTTCTGTCCCAAAATGTGCTTCGCGTTTAGTTCCTGTTAAGGCGTTAAGGCTGTTCTCGTTTATATGGCGAAAACAACCTTAATCTTCATAATACTTTTTTGCTTTTTTAGTATTACAGTAGTATTATGGTGTATCATGTTTTCTGTTCTTATGTTTATGACAACTCTGGCTGTGATAGCCACGAAATATAATTATATTAACAAACGATTATAATCGTTTGTTATTACTGAATTAAAAATGAGTCTGGCATAAGGTGGGTGATAGCACAGAGTGGTTATTTTGGAGAAGCTAAAACATCTTTTCTTCTTCTCGTGAAATCTATCTACAATTGGTTTCTTTGCACGTTAACATCAAGGACAATGAGATTGCTGACTCCCCAGCAAAAGATGGCGTAGCTCAACACAATATGAACTCGGCTGCTCCTACCTATGGCCTCTGATTTTAAAGAACGATTTTCTGATTTAAAACAAATTGATTTTCCAACATGGGTGACGCAGCCAATGCTAGTGGATATATCTGATATTTCGATGCAGTACAAAGAATAACTCTCGTAAATACAAAAGGATGTGTGCGTTAAAACTCTATTCAATATAAAAAGAGTGATGGCATGACGTTGTGATGAGACACAGCAAATAGATACCCACATTCAACCATATCTGTAAGAAAATTGCTGTTACCTTTTCCCATCTTCATATTTAGCTGATTATGGCTTTAGTGCTGTCAATGATTTGTTATTGAAGAAAAGAAATCGACTTGATATCACTAAATGAGGAGACTTGAAAATTAAGCTTACAAAATTGGAGACCTGATATAAAATCTCTCTGTCGCTGACATGAAGCATCAGGATCTCACTAACAGACATTTTTAGGTTAGCTAAATTTTTACTTTTCATTATCATTAGTTTAATAATGAAAACGATCAAAGTATATTTAGAATAATGTTTTATTAAAATATTTGCTATTTCTGCATTTCAATTCTCTGTTATCTGTTTGGAAACTTTATTTACCTGTTCTTTTTCACTTTTATTTTTCTCTTTCATGAAAGACTTATTTCTGGAAACTTGTTTAGAAACCAAGTTAAAATGGCCTTCTAAAGTATCCGACTACGTTCAGAACCGTGATTTTGAAAAAGTGCATATTAGGATAATTTTCATGATATTTAGTGTCACTCAGATTAGAATACGGACATAAAATTGTTTTAAGGGCATTGTGACAACAAAAAAATACTTAAATATAATATTTTGGCAAAAAATTAACTTAGAATAATCTTTTTTCCAAATGTTCTCCTTTTGTGAAAAATGGTTCTATGATAATAATATTTTGCCTGTATATAGCTCAGACTTCTGTACAGAGGCTCAACTAGAAGTTTTGAAAAATTCACATTATTTTCAGAGTTACCACCAATTGAAATAATTATGAGCGTTTTTTTCTTAAAATTGCTCCCCCTCGGTTGAAGTAAAATATGAATAAACCCACTTCTAAGTTACATATTTCAAAAAAATTCTAGCTGATTCTCTGTACAGAGG
>BMAU01003028.1:0-54137 GCA_019973935.1 Trichonephila clavipes | reverse complement strand
TATATATATAGAAAAAATCCGCTAGGTGGAAAATTCGTTAAATAGAGATTCATTTTTCAATATACTTTGTAAACCGCATAACACTAATTTTAAATTCTAAACACTATATATTATTAAAAAATTATTCACACCCTTTTTCTATTAATTATTATGTTTATTTTATATATCTTACCCATCAAAAATAAATCTGCAAGGAAAGCAAGAAAAAATAATTAAAAAAACGTCCACTAATGCCCCTTGTATTCTCAATTAAAAAAACTCTTTATTAAAATGAATGAATTTTAATCCTACAAGTAATTTTAAGCATGCATTACCACATGCATCTAGGGGCGTCTTAAGGTTTTTTGAGGCTCTGCCTGTGATCTTTAAAAGTAGACAGCGTATATAGCATACATTGACAAATACTCGTTCAAACGGTAATTTGAAACAAATGTGCACGACTCACAATCTCCAAAACTTAGGAACAAACCGGCTCAACTGATGGCAGCATTTCGACTAAATGAGCTGAATGATTGTTTATGGTATTAGTCCTAGGTCTACATAGACAATGGTCATCACTTATTATACAGTTTTACCACTTTTACATGCAGTTTGAAATCCACCAGTATATTAAAATAGAGAATTTGGAACTTATGAAATCTACACTTTTCACTATAAGCACATTTTCAAGAATCTTTTACTATTTACATAAAAAATTATGACTGCTAAGCCATCAACTCAAGAGAGGTTTAAATATCGGAACATAAATAAAAATTGGTTTTAATGATGTTGATAAACTTTTGGTTTGAAATCTTGAAAGTGCTTTACCTATATTACGCACAACATATAATAATATTCTACAAACGACTCAGTTATCATTATACTTTATGATAAATATCAGATTTTAAATATATGTATGCTTTGGGGAATTTAAGAGCTTAGAAAAACAGTTTAGACTTACTGATGTATTGGAATTGGCTGGTAATGTGGCAAAATATAGTTCGCAGGAAGGAAATTCCCCAAACGTGTGCATCTTGTTTTAATTTCTTGAAACATGGCATTCAAGCGCTTCATGTGCAGCAAAATGAAACAGATAGAAATGAAAGAAGAATCTAAAGTTGGAGAGAATCTGATTCTTCTTCTGTGAGCCACTTGAATAATCTGCACACTTTCAGGCACATCCTTGGGGCGAGATTCCATGGGGTTTACTTTGAATAATCTCCATACTTTCAGGCACCTCCATTGTGCGAGATTCCACACTGGCACCTCCTTGGGGCGAGATTCCATGGGGATTTGAACAATCTCCACACTTTCAGGCACCTCCATGGTGCTTTGAACAATCTCCATACTTTCAGGCACCTCCATGGTGCTTTGAACAATCTCCACACTTTCAGGCACCTCCATGGGGCTTGTACAATTTTCACACTTTCAGGCACCTCCATGGTGCTTGAACTGATCCTGCGTTCGTTTTTTTTTTTGGAGTCTTGGGTTCCTCTGAAAAATTTTCGTTTTTCCTTTTAAGTTGATCTCCAAACCTCCAGAAATCACTAGGAAGAAGTAATCTGTTCGATTAAGTCATCCAGACTGGGGCAGGGGTTCTTCTGGAGAATTTGGTTCTTCTGGAGAGTTGGTTCCATGGGAGGTGGTCTTAGACAACCCATGCACTCTCATCTTTTACATCAATTTTTCCCCTGTATATTGGGCCTTGTTTTGATGACAGCTTCAACAACTTTTGATTTCATCATCATCGTCATCCGCATATGACAAATCAGGCTGAAAAATAAAATAATATTTTTTTTTTTTTTATAAATAAATAACGAACTTTTTAAAAAATGCTAAAAAGCCTATACAATTCAAATTAACTGAAACATCACAAATATATGTTATTCAATAATTAATAAACACGTTGTAATATTCAATTTATGGGACAAAAAGTTCAAAAAGTTGAAATGGGTTTATTATTATCTACACCTTAATATAAGAAAAAATACAATTATTACATTAGAATGCATAACATTTATTTTAAATATATGGTGTAAATTAATTTTAAAATAATATAAATAATCACATATTAGTTTGCACTGATTTTTTTAAATCAACGGGCAATAAAGATTACAACTTGTAATTAAGACATGCCATTTTTAATCATTCATCGTGTTTCTCTTCTAGAAATAATTTTTTTAAAAATAAACAAAAACGAAACACTAAAGTTAGCTGAAAAATCAAACGTAAAAATTGCAGTGGTTATAAAACATTTATAAAACTCGAAAATATGCTAGTGTAAAAAAGTATTTTCAAAAGTATCAACCTATTTCTTCCTAATTTATTTTGTTGTTTCTAAGATTTTGTATAATTTTCCTAATTTTTTCACCAAAATATTGTATTTAAATTATTTATTTATTTTTTGTCATACTGTCCTTAAACAATTTTATGCATGTATTCTAGTCTAAGTAATACTAAATATCATGAAAATTATCCATTTATGAGTTTTTTTAAAATCACAGATCCAAACGTAGTCGGATACCTAAACAAACAGTTGAACACAGCAGGGAAAAGATAAGTAAAGCTTATTTGTAAGAAACGGAATGTGAAATAAGTCCTATTAAATTTAAACATTAAGAGCGTTTTTAATAAGATTGGCCGGGTAGCCTAAGGGTTATGGTCAATTTAAATTGGCCAGGAGTAATCGCAGGTTCAAGTCCAGGTGCCACTCAAGACTCACTGTGCGATCTAGGTTAAATGTTGAGGCTCAATGTCCTCCTGTTGGTGATAATTTTGGAGGTGGGGTGACATCTCAGGCGTTGTCACTTGACCGAGGTTTAAAATTCTGAGGTTCATTGCCAATAGCCCCTATTGTTGCTTTATTGTACGAACATTCATCATAATAACTGTCTTACTATACGAAAAGGAAGCTTTGATATATATTTTTAAGTACTATAGTGAATTATGCATTATACAAAGCTACACATCTGAAAAAAAATCAAAGCAAACAAAAAATTAGTGAAAGTAAAATGAACTAGTTTTAGCACTTATGAAAAATTCTTATTGATTATATAATGCATGTATAAACAGAAGAGAAAACAAGCTAGTTTTAGCAATTATACAAAATTCTTATTGATTATAATGCTTGAGTAAACAGAAGAGAAAAACTAGTTTTAGCAAATATTTAATATTCTAATTGATTATATAATGCCTGTGTAAAACATAATAAAATAAAAGTATCACCCTAAGTATTAAATCTTCATAAATCTATTATAAAAGGCAAAAAGGAAGGAGGATTACAATTTCGGGTTGACTGAAAATTCTTAAAGAGTACTAAGAGAATGCTGTTTATAAAAGAAAAAATAGTTTTCTTTCCTTTTTTTTTTAATTTCATACTACTTTTAGGAAAAAATTTAATGGAATATCAGGTGTATAAGAAAAAGAATTGAAGGTGAATTAAAAGTAAATTCATAAATTAATGCTCACCTGATTTCTGTTAAAATATATTCTAAAAGAAAACCGCGAGAGAGCAACAGTTTAAGTGTAAAGTAATATGGTCTGAAGAATAAGTCTCGGAAAAGAAAGAAAAATCCTCAAAAAATATAAAAACTACAATTTGATCGAAAACTACAATTTAATAAAATTATATAAATTTTATTTGAGAAAAAAGAGAAATAAAATATATATCTGTGTTAACACACATACCAATAAATTATTTATAAAAAGCTCAATATTGAAGTCTTATAGCAAAAATTTAAGTAATTTTGTAATTCTAGATTATAATTAATCAATATGTTTAGTTATATGCAATCAAACTATATAAATACTGTATACTTTTGAATAAAAGAAAAATCTAATATTAATCCTTCTACTTAAAAATTTCCCTTTCTTAGAACACTTTGTTTTTCTGCAGATGAAATTTTGTTTCAATTTATTTATTTTTGAATTAAATTTTGACTTCTGTACCATTTTTGCCATTATAACAGATTTTTTATTTAAAGCCAACCTAGACATCAAATTTGTTTTTCCTGTTTCAGATTGTTGCATATTAAGTGTTGGATGGTTTGAATTTACATCGTTCACAATAGTTACACAAGAGCTATTAGTGAAGAACTTTTAATTTTCAACCACAATCCAATTGACATATGCAGTACCTGTGACCTGACACCTAGTTTTCCTAAATTCTGTAGAATGCCAGATAAGGTATAAGAAGCTTAGAGGAATTTGAAAAGCAGCAATTTTCGTTATTCGGCAACATGAGTCTTAAGTAAAATTAGCACTGTAATTTTTTTTACTGAAAACATTTAAAAATCCCTGCACACCATAAAGTGTTACACAGGGCTTACAGAAGTATGAAACACACATTACATAAGAAAGAAAAATATTTTAAAGTCTTGAAGAATTACAAGTATTAATAAATTTATAGAACTTTTAAAAAGCACTTCTGGTGGAAATAAGTTGGCGAAAATTTGGAAGCCACTTTATATTAATGCCCTTGAGAGCCAGTCTGAGGTTCTTTCTTTCTCTGATAAACTTGGAACACAGAAGACAAACACATGTGTGTGTGTGTTCTACATTTTCCTCACCACCAATATTACAATCCCAGGAAGACGACGGAACTGAATTAAATTTGTTCAAATAGCTTTTAAAGTCACCATGGCCAGGATCAGTGGTGAAGCTACCAATGGGTTAGGTGGTACCATGCACCGGGGCCCTCAAGTTC
The DNA here is from genome assembly GCA_019973935.1 of Trichonephila clavipes. NCBI lineage: Eukaryota > Metazoa > Arthropoda > Arachnida > Araneae > Nephilidae > Trichonephila > Trichonephila clavipes. The sequence goes on along the minus strand of BMAU01003028.1, from coordinate 49,453 downwards.
AGGGGAGCCCTCGGACCTTGACCACCAAGCAAGCGAAACTTACGAAAATTTCTCCCATATTTAAGATATAAATATAAATGGTTACAACATAACTAGAATCATCGCAATTCAGTTGAAAGTAATTTCGTTTCACTGTTTATTCAGTGTTGCGAACTTTACTTATTGAAAAGAGTTTGTTATTTTTAATTTTATAATAAATGTTACTTGAAAATAAGCTTCAAGTTCTATGAAATATCTTGCCATACTTATTATTACAGCTTAAAAACATAACACAAGGAGCTATTTTTTCCGAGATACATTGGATTTTTAGTAACAATATGATTTATGGTAGCTAGTTTCTTGCTTCAATATTTCGCAATTTACTTATATCTGTAATAAACTGATATTACAGTCCTTCCTCTCTTTCCTCTGCTTTTTGCAGTTTTTTTTTTTTGAAATAATTATAATAATGCATGTTTTTAATCACTTCCTGTCTATCTCGGTGGACCATTTAGTAGCTGTAAGCCTTCTGGTAGATACATTCGATCCTCCTAAATAAATAAATAGCTAGGGATTCCCCTAACGACATTTTGTTGCGTAGCATTACGTTTCTGCTTCCTTAAAACATCAGTGAGTACTCGAGCACATACAAATTGTATTGGATAAATTCTAAAACTAAAATTATGCATTAAAAAAGAAACCCAGTGGTTCGTTTAAGCAAACAATACCAAGAAGGAGTGAATAAAAAAATTTCCAGCTTTGTATATTTAAACTATTGATATATTTTTACTTGATAAAATCCAACAAAAATGGGACCCTTATTTTTTTTTTTTTGCTCCAGCGCCTTTCTATACCCAACTACGCCACTGACCAGGACGGTAATTTGTGACTCAATTCGAGGCTATGAAATTTGTTATCTTAACTACTGAAGCACTATGAACCTGTTACATACTTAAAATAAATGGAACTGCTAATTTTAGAATAAAAGTGGAAAATATAATTCAAGTGCATCCATATTATGACTTCATGTTACATTTTTATTTCACTGTCCCTCAATATTCATCAGGTTTCATGTACATATAATATATCAAAAAAGTTTTATTTCCCAGTTCCATATCCATTCTATCGTTAAGGAACTTGGACCATCCCCAAACTTTGACCTCCCCAACAAATATTACGACTAAATCCGTCACCATGCCAATAAATTTGTAAATATAATACAGACCAAAAGTTTAAATTGTGAAGTTCTTGTTGAAAATAAAATACTAGAAAAATATTTCCTAATAATGATGTAAATCGAAACCTATTCCTTTCTTCTATGACTTTTTATATGTCACATTTAAAACTTCATTAAAGGACTGCGGTATTGTCCAAAGAGTACATCATTAAAAGCATATTGTGTAGACTCTTAAATTTCTGAAAAAACAACGAACCAAAAACTAAATTCTTTGACGAAATAATCGTAATTACTGAGATAGCTGATGTAAAATATTATTTAAAAACAATGGATTTCGGAGATATTAGATTTCTTTTAGGAAATTTGGAAGGGGAAATTCGATTAAAATTTATTTTTTACCATTTCGTATCATTAAACGGTTAACAATCCTTTTTCGCTCTCGTGTCAAAATGATGGGGTGGGTTTTCACCATATTTTTTCTTGTGCTCGTATTATTTCCGTTTTGGGGTGTAAAATAATCTATTAAAATTACTTCTTATACTCTGAAAAAATTTCATTTCTATTTTACATATCTGATGGGGAAACCAGATTATTTAAAGTAATGAAGATAGTTGGTTTACGTTCAGCAAGTTAATTGTAAAACTACACTCGTTGAACTATTTTCTACGATAAAAAATAGGCCCTTTTTTACTGTTTTTTTCTTTGAAATTTATGCGATGGGTTACGGGACTCAGCTTTTTTTTTCTTTCCCCAGGGATGAGCCATATTTTTTTATTAGAAAAATAAAAGTGCTCGATTTTTTTCTTTCTTTCTGACAGCTGTCTTTGCGTAATTTTAGAGAATGGGATCACAAACCGAGACATATTTTTCATCGGATATAAAAGCACTCTAACATTAATGTATTCTGACTTCGTTATCATATGCAGAGCAAGAAATTTTATTATGTTACTCCTTTTTATCTGAAGTGATCTATTTTTCTTATATAAAATGTGGTTGAAATTTCATCTCCTATATTCTAATGCTGTGTGTTACAGGAAAAAATTTACTTGTTTATGGAATATTTTCACATTTTATAAAAAGCATTGTAATAAACAGGTGTATGAATTACGTCGTCGGCAATTTTTATGAGAATTGCAACATTGTTTATCTTTGTCAGAATTTGTGGGCCAAAAACAGTGTTTGTGTCCATTTAAACTTTAAAATTTAGTGTTTTTATGTCTTTTTGGCTTTAATGTAGTAAATATAACTAAGCACGCCATTCTTTAATAAAAATCAGAATTTGTCTTAGTCATCACTGTGTGAAAAGTATGGAGGATTTTGTTAAGAAAAAAATTCATATTTCCGACGTAGAGCGAAAACTGTCCAAATATAAAAAAAATGCTTAAAAAGAAATAAAACTACACATGAGAAGCTTGAAAAGTCTAATGAGATGGATTTAGATGTGGTAAATATAAAATAGAATTTTTTCTAGAAATTTATAGCTTCTATAAATCACCAAAATAATATCAGAAAAATCTAAGTTTTTCTCAAATCTTGCAGATTTTCTAAGTTGGTGTTTCTTTTTTTTTTTCAACATCTATGAACCTAAGAGCTCAAATTTGTACTGACATCTTAAGTTATATTACTTACTTTAACACGGAAATTCGATGATTTCCTAATAATTATTTATTTTAGGCATTGAAATTTTACCAAATGCCAATTTAAAATTAGGTTTCAGTAAATCAAATAATTAATAACAAAATGTTTAATCATGCTTCAAAAGAAAATTATTCGTTAAAGCATGTAAAACATTTTACTCTGACAGAGAAAAAATTTCATATTTTGAGGAAAAGGTACATAAAGTTGTTGAAATAAACATGAACATAAAGACTTATCCAGTCCAATCATACGCAGGTCATCTCAAAAAAAAAAAAGTTGATTACACTCTTACATAGAGTAAGAGTGTAATAGAAATTATCCTCTTACGAGAGTAAGAGAATAATTTCTATTATCATCTGGTTAATGTAATATTCATTTGTTTCAATGAATATTAAATTGAAGGGAAAAAAACAGGAAGAGAACATCTAAAAAAAGTTCATTCAAATCATTTTCGAACCTAAACGGACCTTAATTCTTTGGAAAAAAATAATCAGTAAATTAAAATAATACTAACCTTAATAGGTAGTTGAAAGTTGAAATTCGGCTCCACTTGTCTCAAGGGTACGATGTTGCCCGCCTGAAAAATTTTTTAAAAAATTACTAGCATTTTTCGACTAAAACGCTGTTTAGAATCTTATTTTATGTCACCAAAATTTAAGAAAATTAAAAATTAAGAAGGAAAAAGCAAAATGAGACATAAAAAGAACACTAACCGGCACTCCTGGCTGAATAGACGGGGCCACATTAATATGGGGCCAATCAGTCTGGATAACACCATGGGAACTGCTATCGAGTTCATCGTCGGAATCATTATTTGCAGTCTGAAAAAAGAAGGGAAAAAACCTGTTAAGAAGAAAGAAAAAGCATATTTTTTTTGGCCACGCCTACACATCTTAATACAATTGAGATTTTTTTGCTCACACTAGCTAAAATTAATGAATTTCATTTTTTTTTTTTTTAAATCAATGATGAAAAAGTAATATGACAATGATCATTTTATTCGCAAAAGATTGTTTATTTCTTCACTTGTACCAAACATCTAATCCACGAAATTCATATCTGAAGAGTCATTAGAAAACTAAAAAATGAGAAAAATTGAATTTAAGGCTACAAAGTACAATATTTCAAACAAATTTTTTTTTTTGGAGACAGTTACAGTAAAAATAATTTATGTTTTATATTTAGATTATATTATTAAGCTGATTCTGTAAGTAAAAAGTCAGTTTGATCAGCCATTATTTTACAATTTTAAAAAACTAGGAATTTTTTAGGTTTTTTTCAAACTTTTATAAAATACTCCATTTTTAAAATTTTTAGTCATTTTAAGTTATTTATGTTTTTTAGGTTATTGCAAACAAAAGTTAGTATGGATTTAAAAATCTATTCAAATTGTTGATTTTTTATAATTATTTTTCTAGAAAAGCCTGGAAAAAACACGAAAATTTTTAAAATATCAGCTTTAGCATTTTTAGAAAAACAACTAGAGATCTCACCCTAAGTCCATACTAACTTTTGTAGAAAATACGTTTGGGAGTATATACAAAAAATTTCAAGGCTCTATGATGAACAGAAAAAAAAAAAAAGCCTTAGGGATTAGAAAAACACGTATACCTTTAAAATTGAAAGCCTGAGAAAAACGCATCTAAAGTTTATGAAGTCATAAAATAAAAACTTATAATGCCCATAAAGCTTTAGTTTTTTAATATAGTATTTACAAATGTATGCTCTACATTGAAATGCTATTTTGATTAAATATAACTAAAAAAAAATATTTTAATTCAAAATATATTTTTTGCATAATATTGATAGCATTTGTTAAGGCTACAGTTTATTCAGCTTAATCTTAACCTAATATTTTCACAAAAGTTTTGAAACACAAAGCATTTATGTACAAAATAATAATGATACTAACTTAAGCAAAAAATAGCCAGGTTTGTTCATAAAATTTAATTTTTTCAGTTTTAGATTGGGGCAATTTAGGAAGTTTTAGCTTTTTGTCGTACGACTTTCAAATACTAAAATATAGTACTACAATATGTTTAGTATAATGTAGTTTGGTACATCAAGGAAATATATTCATTTATGACTGAAATGTTATCCAATAACAATGTTACACAGAATTTCTCAAATGCTAGTTAAACTATCAAAAGCATTTTCAAATGGAGAGTGTAAGAAACAATTATGATAAAAACTAATCCCAGTTTGTTTCAAAATTTCAATAATAAAGAATAAGTTATTTAAATAATTCAAAAGTTGTGCAAGTAACGAGAAATGTTGATACACTCACACACACAGATAGGATTTTAAAAAATAAGTGCTAATATTTTTGATAAAATTTGTAATGATATTAATAGCTGTGGCATCTCAATGAAACAAATGACAGAAAATTATTTTCCAGGTTGGCAATTACTGCATGTTTTCGTAAAGAGAATAAAATTTACGAGAAACTTTTAAAATTAGCAATTATATCAAAAATATCGAGAAATATTGTGCTTGTGAAGTTATAGTCTACAGATTAAAACAAAAGTTATTTCTATTGCAACAGATGGAGCTCCTAACATGACTGTCCCTGAAAAGGTTTTGATAAATTACATATATATTTCAAAAAGAAATTGGTTATCCAATAACAGTTTTTTTTTTTTTGCGTCGTTTCTCAGCAGGTCCTACGTGCAAAATTCAGAGCTAGCAATTTCAAAGAAATATCACGAAAAGTTCATCAAACCATAAATTTTATAGTTGCACGCAACATGCACAAAAGACAACTTAAAAAACCATTAAATGATGTTGATTGCCAATTTGATACACTTTTAATGTGTAATAACTTATGTTGGCTAAGTCAGGCTACATTTTGAGAAACGTTTGTGAACTGCGTGGAAGAAATACACCTTATTTAACCCTTTATCTACCAACGGTACTTATATAAGTGCCACTCACTTTAAAATTACATAGAATAACCATTTTTACAAGTACTCTTGACGATACTAGGCCGTATCACACGTACACGTTTCAAGCCATTTTTCGTCCGATTCGTGCAATTTTTACTCAGTTTCCATAGCAACCACTTTAGAACAATTTTTTGCTAGCAAGCTCAAAAAGTTGTTCCAAATAAAAATTGCTTGAAATTCCAGCCAATGGGGTTCTTTGGCGCCCTACCTCATAAACAAGATGTCTCTCGGCTTCGGTTTTGTCTAACACTTCAGATATGCCGTATAATATTTTAATGGTGTATAATATTTTAAATAGAATGGTCCTCTATTTCTGTTAACAACCATCAACAAAAGCGCAAGCGAAATGAAAGAAATAATTTTTGAAGTTCGTTTTCTGAAGTAGAAAAATCGGCGAGTAATTTTTCAATATGGAGATAGAGCGCGGCTGACGTCAGAGCATATAGTTTTGTTTACGGCAACCCTTCCCCCTCAGATTCGGCCAAAAATTGTACAAAAAAATTGCATGGAAAATATACGTGTGATACGGCCTTTAGCAGGAATATACTTTTAAATTCACTCTTCCAAGATATATCGCAGCACGGGTTCTACGATGAGTATTTTAGAGGGGAAGGCGAACAGTTTTATAGCAGAAATTGCGTTTTCAGCTGACATTTTGATCGGATTGCGAAGATTGTCCCTTTTGTTCTGAAAAAGCTGTTAATGTCAAAAGGTAAGTGTCTTTATTTTTTGTTTATATGTTAATGAAGACCTCAGAAAATGCGCGTTTTGACTATTTATTTTAGGTAAACAGTGTATAAAATTAATTTTACAGTTGAAGATCTTAAATTCATTAATTAGCTCTAACGGATTAAATTTCCCAAAGTTGAGTATTTTGTTTATGTATATATATCCCTTAATTTTTAAAGTAGTGATTAAAAAAAGATATATATTGCATGAAAAAAACTGAAGTAAATCATTATGTGGTAGATAAAGGGTTAAAGAATTATATAAAATTGAGATTTCAAGGTTTGCAAAATTAGTATTTTCTTATACACATGGACATGCCATTACAATTCAATAAACTTAAGAAAAATTGCAAGGCCTTTGAAAAACAATTGAGGTTATGTTTGTACTGATAAAGAAAGTTGATTGTAATTTAGCTATTTTGATAGAGATATTGATTCTAAACAATTTGTAATTTTCCAAATCTTAAAAATTTTTGATGAATCAACACTTTTTAAGAAACCTAATTGGAATTTTTATTACGAATTGTCAAAAAAATTAAGCAGCATTAAGGGAAATGTATATTAAAGAACACACAGTTTCTAAACAAATTTAAAGAATTCAAAACAATTGAATGGATATTAAAAATTGTAAATTTCCAGAACTTATTCGACGAAAAGGGGATTTCAGTATCAACTTAATGGAATTGGAAAATTTAGAAACATAAGCAATAGATTTACAGTGTAAAGCAGAGATTCCCAAACTATTTTGTCTCATAGACCCCATGCCATGTTTTTCGGTTTTGGGTAGACCCCTGCTACCTAATATTAAATATTTGCCAATTTATCAACTTAAATGTCTTTTTGACAGTTTGTACTACTAGCGACTTTAAAAGCATTAAATTTCTAACTGTAGTGAAGTATAGTGTTTAAAATTTAAGAAGTACATGCTAATTAATTAAATTATAATAGTACATAAAATAACTGTTATATAAAATAACTGAACAACAAACAAAAACTTTGAATAGGAGGGATGAATGGATGAATCAAATATATTTTCAACATTTAATATCAATCTATAATTAAGTTTAACCCTGAATTTCCTTTGTTACATATGTCCTTTTTTTTTTTTTTTTTGAGATTGGCAAACTCACTGAAACTCCTCACTAGGAAAAGCAATTAAAAACTTTCTCTTGATACTTCATAATTTGTAACAAATAACAGGAATGTCTTTTTGAACCCAAAATTGCTGACATCCGTTTCTAAACTTTACTTTAAGATCTTTGTTATGGCCTACTCCGAACAGTTCCATTGTAATATGACATTTTTGTTTCAATGTGACCATATGAGTCCATTCCCTCTCTACTGTGCTATTATAATAGTCAAAGTATTCTCAAATCTAGTTTCAAAATCTGAATAAAGGCATTTAAATGTTGAATGTAGATTAAAACATCCCGACTGATTGTCTGCGACAAATTGAGAAAATTCGTGACACACGCCCGTCCAATATTATACTTCTTTTTTAACTTAATTCTGGAAAAAACACTGAAATTGACTTTATATAAAAAAAATTTATGCTATCACCTTATAATTGAAAATTAACCTAATTAAATTTAGTAAATCAATCTATTGAATTGGTAAAATCTGGTTTCCATTTGATTAAAGTTTCTTTTAATATCAAAGTCACGATCTGGTTTATTAAGAGTCACTATGGTAGACCCCCATTTACACTTCATGGACCCCCATATTATTTTTTCACTGACATGAACCCCTGGGGGTCTATATGGACCACTTTGGGAATCACTGGTGTAAAGCTATTTTGACATAAAAATTTGAAGATATGCTAAAACACATTGAAAAATTGAAACAGTATCGAATATCAAAAGATGCAGAGTCTGAATTTCACAATTGAAATCTCAATATTTAATAAGTGGAACGGTGTGTCAGATGCACTAGCTTTAGTTAAACAATATAACAAAACATTTTTAAGTCAGTTCCTACTTAGGTCAACAAAGAAAAATTTTTATTTTAGTTACTTTTTATTAAATAGTTACAATTAATATAAAAAAGTATATACATATGACAAAATCACAATATTAAGCCATTTTCCTTGTAATTTCCCATTTTTCTTTCTATGTATGGTTTTGGACTATTTTTTTTTTTCTTGGTTCTATTCACTTATAAAAAAATTTAATTATTCTAATAAAGTAGAATAGTAAAAAAGAATCCCATTCTCAGAAATTAGGCCATCCCAGGTGGAATTCGAACCCATGACTTTTGAATTAGAAGTCAATGCACTATTCATTACGCCAAAGAGACAACGAATGCTTTTCCTTTCTATATACGCTGTTGGACTATTATTTTTGTCATTATTTATTCATAATTTAATTTAAATAATTAATTAATATTTGAAAAAACCGTACTAACATCAAGTGTCATCCACTACAAGTTTAAAAAATTTATTTTAACTTGAATGGATGAATAAGTATTTTATTAACGATTGAAAATTTGAACAAAAAGATATATATATATATACATATATATATGGAGAGTGAACTTAAACTAGAAATCGCATTGTTACAGTTCTCACTCTTGTGATAGTCCTTTTTTGGTACTAAATCATGTACTGTCAAAGGTTAGAAAATAGATTGACAAGAGATGAATCATGTTGTATTATCTTGCAATCGACAATATACTAGCTTGATTTTTTAAAAAAAGTTTCAAATAACCTGAAGTAAAAAAGAAACTTCTAAAAATCATAAGAATAGTTTACTTTAAGTGTAACTGATGCTAAAATATAATGAACTGTTTGTGTTGAATAAATATTGTATTCTTATCTCTATATATGCATTGTTTATTATTTACTTCAAATAAAAACTACATGGGTACTATGTATGAAAACATAAGGTAATGTCACGAGAAAAAAATTACATTTTAATTTACTTCTGATTTTAGAATTTTAATACAATCCTATTTGCCATCACTAACTTAATTTCCAATAAATTACCTAAATCATTATTTCTAATAGAGCTGTAAGCATATCTGATAGCCAGCTGGTAATATCTATCACTTTTCATGACTGACAGACTCAATGAAGTATACGCATACGGGACAATAGAATGCATTTTGCATGAACTGATCCGTCCATGTTTTTGTTAAAGAATACATTTTTGGAAAACTTAATGATATCAGGAAACATAAATTACACTTTAATGTCAAGTAAGGTGTAGAAAAAATAGAAACAAAATTATAACTTCTTTTAATAAATGAGTCTAAGTAGGAAATGTCATGCACTATTTTGCCTAAAATATAAAAAATAAAATGGTATTACCTTTGCTTCGGTATCGATATCCGCCAGAGTCTGTCTTGGGGTATATCGGTAGGATACATTCGAAATGCCTGTTAAAATGGAGTCCCCAGCCGGGGTGAATTTTACATAGCTGAAAAATAAACAAATAAATGTACATTTAAGTGATTTAAGCATTGCCTCATACATACCGTATTTACTCGATTCAAAGCCGCACCCCTAATTCTCAAAATGGTTTTGTGAAAAAATATTGTCATCAATTCTATGCCACACCCCCAATTCTCTACATGTTTTTGAGAAAAAATAAAAAATTGTGTAAAATGTTCATCAATATCCGATACTTGAGAAATATTTTTAAAATTGTTCAGTGAGAATACTAAGTTAATAATTTATTTTACCAGTATTAAAAACTTTCAAATACGCACATAGACCTATAATTTCTCTAACCGTCAGTATCATGTTTCAAACATGATTCGTCACTCCCATTGTCACACAATAGGTGCCAGCGTCACCATTTTCCCACGTGGTGTTGTCTTCTGTGCCATCCAATGCATTTGTTATGCAACATTTTTTAAAAAAAGAACGCAAAAGAATTATTAAAGACTGTTGAACATTTACAAGCTTCTCTGGGTCCATTTTTTCTCCATACAAAATTGCCTTCCTTTTCATACTTGTGCCATAGTAAACTCGTCTTGATAATTTTACTAATATCTTTGAGGTTTAGATTATTAAAAGAAAGCATATACAAAAAGTTTCCTAAATACAAACAGACAACGATGTTTAGGATAGATTGAACATTGGAGATAAACTGTGGAATGGTGTAAGTCATCGACGTCAGAATGGACGGTTCCATTTTTCCGCTTGAAAAGGGAACAAACTCAATTTTCCCCTTTCAGCAAAATGTTTTGCCTTCGATTCTAAGCTGTACCCGGTTTTCAGCACCAAAAACACTTGAAAAATAGTGCGGCTTTGATTCGAGTAAATATGGCATATACCTATACATGTTAAGCACATTTTGAAGCACATTAAAACTTTTACTTCACGGCCTCCTCCTTGTTCCTCGTTAGACAGTACCCGTAACGGGCTCCCGAATTTATATCCCAAAACATGACCAGGGGCCCCACTGCTGCAACCACCATATTCGTTGTGGGACACCAGTCAATAGACTCCACTACTAGGGGGACAGTGATAATATCAGCCTCGTCCTACATAAAGTAAAAAGCATATGGAAATTGGATTAACATAAAACGTAGAATATAAATGCAACACAACAATTTTTATAAATATCTAAGCTTTCAGTTTATTAAAGTATCTTACATCAGAAGGCCACACGATTATTTCTCCGCCCAAGCTGCTGGTTGCAAGATGGCCTCCAGATCTACTGAACGCCAAGGAAGTGCAAGAACGGGTGTGGCCCGGGTGTCGTTTCAGACGGGCACCTGTGGATGAATTATGGATGTACACCTTCTTGTTCCCCAGTATTGAACCGATAGTTTGGCTGAAAAATAAAGAGTGAAAAATGTGTGTGTCAATTTAACGTGAATTTAACAATAAAAAACTTCACTTGAAATCTAATATCAATAAAAAAAACTCATACTATTTTTGTGAATGAAATTTTTCTCATAATTCAGATAACTCATTTTTAATAATGTTGAATGTGCCTTACATAAAATATTTTAATTTCAAAGCTATTAGGTTTACTTATATACTTTCTTACAATGTAACAAACATACTTCGGAGATCATGTCACAATAAAGTAGGAAGAATCAAACTTTTAAGAATATACAGCATTTTGTGATTAAAATGTAGTACAAAAAACTTTGTATTGACCAAAAAAGAATTGCTCCACTTGCCATAGTTGTCGACCCCTGCTATTAAATATACCCTGTAGCTGAGTGTGAACTGTGAATACGTCTTGTGTTCATTTGAGAGATTTTAAATTAAAAATATTATTACACTAAACTTGTGATGATTTACGTTTCCTACCTGTTAATTTCGATAAACCTTGGGCCACTACTTTACACCTCACCGTCGACTTATCACGCGAAAGGAACGACATGTCTTCTTTTAAAAAGTACAAGTGCTTAACAATTCATGAAAAGCATAAGGTGAAAGAATCAGTTGAAGAAGGTGAGAGGAAGGTCGATGTAGCCAAAACATTTGAAATCCCACTGAGCTCGCTCTCCACTATTCTGAACAATAAAGATAAAATCTTTAGTGCATCTTCGAGTAGAGTGAGAAAACGCGTTAGTAAAGGTCATTTTCCACGTCTTGAACAGTGTTTAGTTTCATAGATGAGACAGTGTCGAAGACAGAATATTCCGATGGGTGGCTCTTTATTGAAGGAAAAGGCTAAAGCATTCGCCAAAGAATTAGGAATCGAGTTTTCGGCGAGTGAGGGATGGCTTACAAATTTTAAGAAATGGAATGGGGTAGTCTTCAAAAAAATGTGCGTGGAAAGCTCAAGTGTCGACATTAACGTTTGTTCTAAGAGGCAGAACTCGCTTTCGGATCTAATAAAGGAGTACGAACCACGTAACATTTTCAACACGGATGAAATCGGACTCTTTTTCAAGTGTTTGCCAGAAAAAACATTTATATTCAAAAAAGAAAAATGCCATGGAGGAAAACATAGCAAGGAGAGGTTAACTGTTTTACTGGCTGTAAACAGGGACGGCTCAGAAAAGATTACTCCTCTCGTCATAGGAAAATCTGCAAAACCTCGGTGTTTCAAGGGCATAAACTCGTTCCTTACCAAATACCGCTCAAACAAGAAGGCATGGATGACCACCGAACTCTTTAATGAATGGTTGGTCTCAGTGAACTTGGACACGAAAAGAGAGAAACGACATATTCTCTTATTTTTAGACAATTGTACCGTGCACAATAACGCACCACCTTTATCTCAAATGTGAAACTTCAATTTTTCTCTCCAAACTCAACCTCGAAACTTCAGCCACTCGACCAGGGCATCATACATAAATTTAAAACTTTTTATCGGCATGAAGTCGTTAAAAGTGTTTTGGATAACCTCGAAAATCAGCAGAATGTAACTACTATTTCTATTTTAACAGCTTTGATCATGATTGACAAGGCTTGGAGAGCTGTTACTCCTTTGACAATTCACAGCTGTTTTAAAAAGTCAGGCTTCCCCTCGCTGAATCTGGTTGATGTGGACGATACACTCACTGAATTTAATGCTGAACCATCCCTTTGGAAAGCTCTTCCAGAACAAGATTTAACGTTTGACGAATACGTGTTGGTTGACGCGGACACTGCTGCATGGGGAGCTCTATCTGACGCTGAAATTGTGGCTTTGGACCAAAATAATACAGAAAGTGATGAAGACGAATCGGAGGAGTTGACTCCGGTAACTCTGTCAGAAGCTAAAGTGTCACTAAACAAACTACACAACTTTTTCCTTCAAAATCATGTTGATGCAGTCATTTTACAGGCTTCATTTGTTCCAGAAAAATCTATTGATAAAGTTAGATTGAATGCCTTAAAACAAAAAAAGATAACAGAATTTTTCGACAAAAAGGATTAATTATATATAGTATGTATATTCTTTTAATTGTTGTTTTCAAGACATAAATGTATTCTTTTAATATAGGACTTTTAACTTTTGTTTTATTTTTTATACTGTATAAAATGTACTTTAAAAAATATGTACAATTGTTGCTTTATTACATCGTTTTAAATTTAAATGTGTTAGAAAAAAACTTCTCTTTGTATATTTTGAGAGTTTTTTCCTACCCTCTTGATAATTCGAACTCTTGATTATTCGAAGTTTCTCATTGGTCCCTCCAACTTCGAATTATCGAGAGTCGACTGTATATACAATTTTATTTCACTTATAAAGAAAGAATTAATCAAAATAATTTCAAATTTAGTTATTTCAATTGAAAAGGTGATAAACATGCAACATGTATTCAAACTTACCCATCCGGACTTGCAGCTATTTGAAGAACCGCTCCTGAGTTTGGGGGGAATGCGCAGAGCTATAAATGAAAGAAATTTTTTTGAAATTGAAATAGAACATACAGTGTCTCTCTAAAGCGTTCATCCACTTGAAAAAGGTGGGGAAATCTTACTTTAGCCTAAAAATTTAAATATATACAGTACAATTTCGTCTTGCATATATTCCTCATTGGATTTCAAATAAGACTTATTTTACTTTTTAAATACTTACCCTCTCTATTCTTAGAAGATTTAAAAGGCAGGAAGGAGAATGAAAAATACGTCAAAAGTTATAGTACAACAAAATATTTTTTGCATAAATTTTTTTGATAAAAAATATCGTCTGTGTAGCTTTTTTCCATTTCTGCATTGTGGCAACATACTAAAAATCGTTTGCTTAAATCTTAGCTCGATTTCTGTAAAATTGTCTATTATTTTATTGTATTTTCTGAAAATGGTTTTTGTATTCACAAAGGGACCACACAAAAAAAGCGTTAGAAAATCGAACATTTTTCACTTCAATCAAGGTAAATCAATTCAGAACTTTGCGAAAACAGCAAATGTTCCATGGTTCACTACATGATAAAGCGATTTAAAGAAGAAAATACTCGTAGAGTCAAAAGAGAAGGACGTCAAAAGAAGTTAACTCACCGAGGTCGTTGATTTCTTTTTTTTGAAAAAGAATTATTAAAAATCCACGTATGTGAGTGCTATAAAAGTTTCTGCATAACCAGCTGAAACACTTTTTACCTCCATTTCTTCTCAAACTGTTAGAGGAGCACTCAGATCAGCCTCATAATATGGGCGTTGTGCTTGAAGAAAATTCTTTTGTGTCCAAAATAGAAAGCTTCGACTTACCTTTAATAAATCCACGATAAACGAGTCTGAAACGTATTGGAATAATTTCCTATTAGCAGATGAGAACAATTTCAACATTTTTAGTTCCAATGGGAGAATACTAATAAAATATATTTTTTTTTAAAAAAAATTTTCTAAAGCGTGTCTTTTCTTAGAGTGTCTGTTTGGCTTGGATGCTCTCGGAAAAATTAAATTCTTGTACAAGTTCGCATCGTTAGAGCTCAGGTGCCTCCCTCTGGAGAGGAAACTGGGCATTAAAATTAGAAGCAGCGATTGGTATCTGCCTATATGGTGCTGCACTAAAAAGAGATACCAGCTTCTGGAGAATGTGCTAGGTCTGCAATAGTAAAACACCAATCCGCAGTCCATTAGAAATGAACAAAAGTTTTAGATAGGATATGGTTGGAATTGAAACGTAATTGAATTTCTTCTTTATTTAAAAGAGTGGAATAAAAGTTTTTAGTTTACCTGTTATAAAGACGTTATTGTAAAAGGTTTTGGTGATATGAATAGTAATTCATTATAAATTATTGTTTTCAAAATAAAAAAAAATTGAGAGACATTTTTAGTTTTTAAAGAATCACACACTAATTCCTAGTTAACGTATTTAATTATATTTCTAGGATAATATACGTAATGAAATGCAGTGGATGAAACATTTTTTCTATTTCTCATAGACAAGGACAACATGTACACTACAGAAATTAAACCTTACTATATCATTCAGTTTAATATAGGTCGGAATGTAATGTAATCTTTAATTCTTCATCCACTTTCCGTACTACCGAAATAAGTTAATTTTTGTACACGTGATAGAAATGATTTAAATACATACAATCAACATAAGGTAACCAGTATCAAAGTTTACTTTTATTAGTAGTACATAATCAGCATGTTTTTTTAAAGTCTTTTTTAGACTATATTAAGTTAATCTGCCGAAGCCCCTCCGTGCCATCTCAACGCCCACTAATTTTCTCTGGGTCCTTTACTGCCCCTGAAATCCTCAAACGCCCACAAGGGGCCCACGTTGAGAACATATACTCACATATTGCCCACATTGAGAACATATACTCTAGACCAGTGATCCGCAACCCCCGGTCAGTGGATCAAATGATGCCAGGCCGCCTAAAGAAAGTTAAACTATTGCCATTTTATTTAATGTGGTGCATTTCTCTCGGATTTGCACAACTTTCCATGGAAATCATTTTATATTCCACGTTGAATCACTTTTATTCATTTCTGGTGTAACTGTATTTTATTCTGAAGTCACATTTAAATGTAACTAAATTAAAATTGTTAAACCAAAACAATCTAAAATATTAACAATCAACGTGTCCCACCCTCAGCGGGCAACGATAAAATTATCAAACATTGACTGGTCCGCAGCGATCAAAAGGTTGCAGAGCACTGCTCTAGACATATGACTCTGATGTGTCTTATAACTGCCCCCCAAGTTTATTGAATCCTATTTTGGAAGAGCTTGAAATTAGAGTAAGAAGATATATCATAAAAACAAAATTTGAACTAAAAACACGAATCACAGAAGAAAGGACGAACATCGAAGCAGAAATAACAACAAAATTGGTGAAATCTATACCAAGACGTTAAAGCTGTTTTGGATGCAAAAAGATGCCTTATTAAGAACTACATTATGAAAAAAATGCAATGTTAAGTTTTTTTAGGGGAACGAAGACTTCTGTGACGTAATTTTTAAGTAGTTTTTTTATTATTAATTTTTCAAAATAAAAGTTATTCTATGTTTCAAAATTTTATATGTTATTCTTTGAAGAACTAGTTGCCGATACAAAATTTACTATTCTGATGTATTAAATTTTTATTAGTCAATAACATATTTTATAGAAAATTTTAAGTGCATGAACCCTTTTGAGAGCCACCGTATTTTTGGATTGTATAAAACACATAAATTAAATTAATTATGCGATCACTTTTATGATACATAACCATCATAAAAGTAAACTTATAAGTCTGACTTACCAAATATATATGTATTATAAAATTCCATAAATATTTAAGGGTTGCCCAAATGAAAAAGGGACAAGTTGAAAAAGAATACCTTTATTGGAAATCAAAATAAATTGCCGTGGATTTGTAACACTGGTCCCATCGCTTCGACAGTAGGCCTATGCCATCGCTATAGGAAGATCGTGGGTGATTCTCGATTAAGTCCTGCAAAGCTTCCTTCCTCTCATCATCCGAATGGAAATGTAATGTTCTCTTTTGGGGGAAAAGTGTGAAAGGTTTCAAGGTGACAAATCTGGACTGTACGGCAGGTGTTCTAACACTTTTCAAATGAATTTTTCAAAGGTTGTCTGGATTTCAAGGGACACGTTTTGACCGGCATTGTCATGGAGATATGATATCGTTTGCCACCTTTCACGAAAACGTTTGCACCAATTGTTCGAACTAAGCAGTGCTCGCCATCAACTGCTCCCATTCGCTGATAGATGCCCACATCCAGCTTATCTTCCACAATCTGCACATGTCCACTTTTCCTTTGAGCAACCCTTATATATTATAAAACATCATTTAAATAAATGAAATATTAGATACATATGAAAATAAACATCTGAGTATTCATAACATTCATAAACTAACCTGCTCATCAAATTTTGAGGCAGCAGCCCTTTTTTCAGCAGCAGATGTAATGGCTTCCATCACTTCCGTTGAAAGGAGTGGTAGTGGCGGCCTAGTGAAGGTTAAGGACTTGTGGCTGAGATCGAACCTAACGTTGTTGATGACCCGCTATTTATAGAACGCCGCTGTACGTTAAATCGGTAGATGTGCTAACGTCCTCCCGTTGGTGCAGTATGGAAGTTAGGGGATGAAAGTGTAAGGTCAGGAATCGATTCTCACTCACGCTTTTTGTTGAGAGGAAAATATGAGAAATTAACGCCGTTTTTATTAAAAATTTTCCGCACTATTTCAATAATATTTATAACATTAATATTAATTATAATAATTCAATGATACGATTTGATAGCTCAGTTATCTCATTAAAAAATACTCAGGAAAGGAGTCTCACTCAGTTTTAAGAGGACTGTAGTTTATTTACCTCTGCTCGCTTGACTCGACTCCTCCCTCGTTGGAGTCTTGATTACTATGACATTCTCATACATGTACACTGAACATGATTAATTATTAAATCAAATTATTTTGCCATCACAATTTGAAATGCATTTATTTTTTTTTATGAAATTACAAATTTTGCTTGCATTTGTCATTCAATAATTGTTAATAATTCTTTCTCTAAACGTTAAAAAACTTATAGACAAAAAAATTTAAAAATATAAACTCGATATTTCAAATAAGTTTCCTAGTATTTAACTTACCAGAAAGCAATTTCTTAATTTAAGATATCCGAACACGTTTGTAATACTTTTTTAAAAAAATAGCAAACTAAAACATCATAAATTGTTTTTTAAGGATTAGTACAAATAAATACTACTAATATTGATTGTAACTTGGCTTCTATGTAGCATTTCAACAAAACAAAGCATGTTTTGTAAAGCCAAAAAATATCTCTATTCAATAAAATAATATATATATGTATGTTTTGATCGAATTTGGTCGCTTAACGTGTTCAGATACTTTAAGACTACACAGTACCCTTTTTTTTAAAAAAAAATTTGTGATTCGAAATCTTTTCTCCTAATTTTAAAATATGACTGGGCCTTCACATGATGAAATGATAAAATCCTTTGAAACAATTTGACGCGGATTACACTAAAGGGAGAAAATACGCCTGAAGGGGTTTTTGGTACATTGCAAAAATGTGAGGCATATTATGGGAGAAAACATTGCTTTTCAAACGAAAAACTCAAAATTATAACAGACTTTACAGGTAATTAAATTTAAGAACGCATTAATATATGCTTAAAATTAATGGTTATAAAAAGGTATATTATTTGTAGGCTTAAAATAAGAAAATGTCATTAAAACTCATCAATTATAATACAAAATTAATTTTTAAAGCTGAAAATACGTTTTTTCTCCTGTTTTCGTTGCACATAATTTATTTTTTTTATGGATAAGATATATGAAATTAAATTCGCCATACTAAATTTTAAATAATTTAAATGTTCATTTCTGGAGAGATTAAAAAACCTAATTTTAAAAAATTGATTGTAACTTGGCTTCTATGTAGCGTAGAAACAAAACAAAGCATGTTTTGTAAAGCAAAAAAATAGCTCTACTGAATAAAATAATATATCCTAATATATATTATAAACGTAAAAGTTTGTAAGGATGTTTGTCTGTCTTTCACGCAAAAACAACTGAATGGATTTTAATGAAACTTTTTACAATAATATTGCTTATAAATCAGAATAGCACATAGGCTATAATTTATAAAGATATTATGTGAAGTGTCCAAAATATAATGATAATTGTCAAGTAAGTAGGAAAAATTTCTGCCATCTGCAAGCTTTTCTGGCGTGCCGCGTCAGCATATATCTAATGTTTCCCTCCGTTTTGTCTACGTCAGGCACCACTGCAAGCTCAATTCTAATTTTTTTGCTTTGTAATCATTTTTTATCGCTTCTGGTATTCACAACTTTGTTTGTGGTTTGTAGTTAATTATAACGCTATAGTTTTAATTGAATAGGCAGGCATTGCATTTTTAAGTATAAAAATAATAACTGCCGTACTGTATTTTTTGGAAATGTAGAAAAAGCACCTACTAAGAATTATGCCGCAAAAGCGAAAGTCTAATCTTACCCAAAGCTCTAATATAGCTCGTGCTAAGAAAGTAGCTAGATTTAACGAAACGTTTCCACAAGCCGAACTGAGAAGGCTTGAACAGGCGGAGAGTGAGGCAGCTCACAGAGCTGCTGAGACACCAGAGCAGTCCCAAGCTCGACGTTGACGTCATGCTGAATATCTGGCATCTCAATGGGCAGCTGAGACACCCGAACAGTCTCAAGCTTGGCGTCTTCAGCATGCAACTTACATGGCGTCTCAGACAGATACAGAAACCATTGAAGCAGCTGAATCTCGCAAACGTGCTGTTGCTGAAAAGGCACAACAGCGACGTCTAATATTCACAAAACACGGGGGTATTCGATAAAGCTGCATTCGAGTTTGACAAAACTCTTGATTATGAAAGCCACAAGCTTATAAAAATAGAAGCGATGATAAATGCAGATTTTGCGGTGCTCTTAAATGGAAAGAGGAATCTGCAGGCATGTGGTTCGGTGGGGGGAGTAGCCCTTCCTTCAATAGACAAGCCAGTTGAACCTCTTAAATAACTTTTCTCTATGAAAAGATGAGCCTCGCAGTTTTTCTAAAAAACATAAGAAAATACAATACATGCTTCCATATGACATCTTTTGGGGTGGATAACATTGTTTCGCTGCAGGGATTTTGCCCGACTTTCACAATCCAAGGGAAAATATACCACACAATCGGCTCCTTGCTTTCTGCTACCAATACGCAACCAATTTTTTTGCAAGTTTATTTCATGGGCAATAAGGAAGCACAAGGAAAAAAAAAATTCATACCCTCTCGGTTTTGTGTTAAACGATTTTCACTGCATGTAAATTTTCTATAAACTATTTTAATGGTCCGAACTTTAAAAAGATTCTTTAATGCTATTTGTTTATCTAAAAAGTAAAAATGGATGTTTGTATAACCTCGCTTCACTCCAACACTGTTCAATCGATCACTATGAAAATAGGCATGTATATGTATTTTTTTACAGAGAAGAGTTTTGTGCTATCTTCTTCGTTGCAGCATCCCACCAGGTGATGCTATAGCATATCGACTTTTGCACAGTTCAATCAATTGCCAAGTTGCCAACTTGACTCTATCGCCAACATTTCGCTATGTTTCCATTGAATCGCCGCTATAATTTAAGGAACAGCGTTGCTTGCGAATATTACAATTTTTAACAGAATAACAACATAAAGTAATAATAACGTATTACACTTCTAGATATAAATTATTTACACTACTCTAAGCGTTCATTACACAAAATTTGTAACAATGTTTTGCTTTTAATGGGAAGGTGTTTTCAAAAATTGACCCACAAGAGAGTTAAGAGGCGTTACAAATAAAAAAAAATCATTGCGTTGCTGTGGCTCAGTCTGGTTAAATGGGGGGAAAAAAGAGCTGGTCCATCCTGCCAATTGTGAATCTTATATTGGGCATAATTTTCTTATTGGATAGTTTGGTTTAATTACAGAGATGGAGGTCTGAGAACTTAAAATTAATTTGAATTTCAAAACATGAGGAAAAACCGGGCGACTTCAAGTTATTTAAGGACTCAGACAGTGAAATGCACTGCAAATCACAAAAATATGTAAGAAATAATCCTCATAAATTAGATGAAATCCCAAAAATATGTAAGAAATAATCCACATAAATTAGATGAAATCCCAAAAATATGTAAGAAATAATCATAAACAAAAATCAGATAAAAATCCCCAAAATATATAAGAAGCAATCATAAGCAAAAATTAATTAAATACAAAAATAAATAAGAAATAATTTGGTTCACTCCTAGGAGAGCCCACACCCTTGGTGCGAATTACTTTGGTTGGCGATAATTGCGCCATCTTGGTAGCCCTACTTTTAAATACTACATATGACAACCCTAACTATTTCTAGCATGTTCGTATTTTGTGGGCACGCATTTCGAATTTCATTTTGTTGTTGGGCTCCGGGCTGGCTGTGTGTGTGAGGGAATATACTTTAGAATTTTTTACTTTGTTGAATGCAAAAGGTAAGAAAGAATTGATTGAATGGTGTATGAAGGAAGGATTGATTGCTTCGAGTTATGAATGTCCTAAATGTAATGATAGGCATGATGTAACATGGTCGGCAATAAAACGCTTTCTTTCGAAATCGTACCAGCCACGCCGAATGTATGTTCTACCATTACCTCGCAGAATAAATATGGCGATGCTCACACGATCATTCGCTTATCGATGAGATCTTTTTTAAAATCTGTTGTTACGCTGTACCCTCCACTTGGAAAAGATCAGCATTAAGAAAGTAAGTGCTGTTTTTATATTTCTTATCTTAAATGTTTAATTTCTGTATTGTTTACATATATTTTCATTACGCATCCACCTTATCTCTCTGTATTTACTTGCCGCCATTGTTGGTTTCGCTTGGCGCCATCTTGTTCTGGCTTGGCACTTTTTTTGGTTTGTCGCCAAGGGTGTGGGCTCTCCTAGGATTTTACCAATAATTTTAATAATAAATTGAATGCAAAAATAGGTTCATGCAGTTCATAAAATAATAAACATAGAGAAATTAAAAACAGCATAAAACTGACAAAAAATTACATTAATTTAAATAAAAAAATGCAATGAAATGCACTGCAAATCACAAAAATATATAAGAAATAATCAATAACATAAATCAGATGAAATCCCAAAAATATATAAGAAATAATCATAAACAAAAATCATAAAAATCCCAAAAATATATAACAATCATAGGCAAAAAGTAATTAAATGCAAATCACAAAAATAAATAAATAATTTTAATAATAAATTAAATGCAAAAATACATAAATAGGTTCATGCAGTTCATAAAATTGTAATACCAAAACTGATAAAAAAAATTACATTAATTTAAATTTAAAAAAAGTCTTAAACAGTTAAAAATATACACAAATTGGAAATATCTGTACTTTTTAGTCCTTTAGGGGGCAAATGGTTACTTTTGCAATACTAGTGGGTATACAATATTTTTTGTTTTACCATTGTTTGCGTAAATATTAAGGCTATCAGGTTTGCCAACACGGGAACATGCAACATACAATTGTCCATGTGAGAAGCAATCCACACTTAAATCTAACCCACACAATTCTAACGATTGACCTTGGGCTTTATTGATTGTGATTGCAAATGCCAATTGAATTGGGAATTGCAATCTTTTAAATTTAAATGGTGTATCGGTCGGGATCATGGGAATTCGAGGAATCAGGACTTCTCCTTTGAAAGGCCCAGTTAATATTGTTGCCTCCACTACGATGTTCATCAATTTCTTAACAGCAAGTCGCGTGCCTTTACAGAGTTTCGGCTGATTGACATTATGCAACATAACTGGCCCACCTATTTTCAATTTTAATATGTGTGGTGGCATTCTTGGCAGATCAAGATAGTTCAAAAACTCTGATGGGTAATTGACACTTCATCTGCTTCCACAACGGTGTCTATCGATTTATATATAATTTCCTCACTTTGAATACTGGACTGTATAAAATGATTTAAGTTGATATACATCCTTATTCTTTGTGGCAAGGACAGCTCATTCACTGAGCCAGTTGTGATTCCTATAATTAATTTAAATATTAGGAAATACTTCTGAGATAAGTTCCTCTTTTGATGTCACTAAATTACAAAAATTATCAGGTAATGAAATTTGTCTTGTCTCAGCTATTGGCAGCTGTCCGTTTCCAAAGTCCAGTAACTGTCGTGAGAATACTTCGGCTGATCGATCATTTTGAAGTTGGACACGCATATTCTTAGTCAACTGTAATATATGCACATGTCGCCACAATGTTGAATATTTCAGGCAAGCATTTATTTCGTCTGCTGGTGTCGATCGAGAAATTACAGGCAATGTTTGTCTAAAATCTCCTGCAAGCAATATCAATGCATTCCCGAATGGTTGAACGTTTTCACGCAAATCTTGTTAAGATCGATCCAGAGCTTCAAGTGATTTTTTATGTATCATTGTACATTCATCCCAAACAATGACTTTACATTTTTGTAACATTTTTCCCATACTAGACGTTTTGGAGATATTGCACGTGGGAGTGTTGATGGTTTGTACATTCAATGGCAATTTCAGAGCTGAATGAGCAGTCCTTCCACCTGGTAACAATGTCGCTGATATTCTAGACGAAGCGAGAGCTAATGCTATGTCATTCTTTGATCGAACCATTGCCAGAATCAATCTGATAAGAAATGTTTTCCCGATTCCTCCTAGTGCATCCAAGAAGAAGGTCCCCCGACTCCGTCATTTATCATTTGCAATATGCGATCATAAATGCCCTTCTGTTCACATGTTAATTTGGGAATGTTTGATTGGACATACAACTGGAGATCACTGATGTTGTAACTTAGTTCACGGCGCAAATCCACATCAAATGAACCAATCTCAGCTCGAGTGGGTGCTGGCATTCCCAATTGAATAAGAGCTTTGTTTGCAATAGTTAAGCACTTATCTTCAATACTTATTAATGTTTCGTTGTAAATGCCTTCTGTAAATTCCATGGCCATATTGCCATTTTCTAGCCATACTCTATGCAAAATATCTTCAGCCATATACGATCGATATCTTTCCCATAACTCTGTGGGAGATGAAGGGAAGCAAGAGGTCAATATAATTGCGAATAATGTGCGAATTTGATTGAAATGTGCAGTGTTGCACACGTCATTAATACATATATCCCATTGTTGGTCACTTTCTAATAAGTTCAGAGCCTGACATGCACTGCGAAAAGTGGCATGTGTGACGCCGTCAACAATTTTCAACTCATGGAAAGATCTAGGACCAGGCACATTAACCAACAGCATGCAAAGATAGAAACATTCATCCTGATTAGGATGCACTGTATAAAGTCTACCAATTGTATTTTCTCTGAAAATGCCAGGCTGACCATCGACTGGTTCCTCTCATCTACGTCGTATGAATACACTTCTGAATACAACAGTGTTCTGGCAAAAGGGTCTTCTTGACACAAAGTGAAGAAAGCAGTTAAGAGTTGTACCAGGTGGATTAAGGGGCCTTTGAAGTACATTTGCATCAGTAAAATAAACACGCTGGCCATTCTCTAAATGTATTAATAAGTGGATCACTGCTGGATTACGTTCATGCATGGGGAATGAAAAAATTCGCCATGCAGCCTCATTGCTGCTTATATATCTTCCAGCCTGGTATTGTGCAGTTTCATCGATAACTCGTACTGCATTTTTGTTACTATTTTCTGGTTGCACATCAAAAACTGCCATACCACTGCCTTTATTTACATATTTACAGATGCATTTAAGCCTCCAAGCGTTCCACACGGAAAATTTAGTCATTGTAAAGATGCTTCGAAAATGCACTGCACAGGTTTTTTTTTTGCCTACAAGTAACATTCTCAAAAGCGGTTGAGCCGTACCTTTCTGAAATCCTTTCCCCCTTTTAAAGGTTTAACATCTTGAAAGATAATTAGGGACCGTGGAAGCCACACAGCAGGACACTGATAGGAAGTTTTATGGCTCGCAAGGAGAACCCTGTGTTTTGACCCTGCAGCAATCGTAAAAAATTTGTTGGAAATTGCTTTAGACACCAGGAAGCGTTTGTTTGTTAGCTTGTATTTTAAAAGTTTTGAAAAGTCCCAACGCATAAGTAAAATATGTTACAATTCCCTTTTGGTTTCATATTAATTTGAAACTGTAACACAAGTTGGGGCGTGTCAGGGCAATCTGCTATTTTATATAGTTAGACAAATTATACCTTTTTAAGTATATTCTTTCGCTTCATTTTTCTTATCTTAATCAATGCTTTCAGTTTTTGAAACATGATTATTTCATTATAAGATGCAAAAAAAAAAAAAAAAATTAATAAAACACCAAACACTTTCAAATTTGAAACCTTTTAAACTTTCCAACCACTAAAAATGAATAAATTTAAACTTCATCAAATAATTTGAAACATTTTCTTACACTTTGATAAAAATAATAACGAGAAAAAAACTAATTAAGATTTATTAGTTTTTTTTTTTTTAGATTTCAAAGCCAAAGTGCTCAGGGAAGTTTAAGTACAGTGCCCAGTTATATATTGTTAAAATACACCGAATTATATTTGAATTTTAAGTGCTTGAACTTCAGTTTACATCAAAGACAACATGAATGAAGATTATCCCACATTTTTTTTATAACTTGAATGTTTCAATAAATGGTAATCAAAAATATACGGAAAAATTTACAGTAGACATTTATGCATATAAATAAATATAAAAATCAATTTTAAATTCAAGCTATTCAAAAACATTCGAATTATTCTTCGAAAATATCTATTTATGCAAAATACCTCAACATTTATCTTTTTTTTAAAGGCTAACTGAATAAGTAATTAAAATCTGGATATTTTTTGAAATCTCGACCATATAAAGCTAGAAATTTTATGTTAGAAATTCCATTTGAAATTTCGAAAAAAAATGTATCGCACAGTTAAAAATTATTTACCATAAGTGTAGGATTTTCCCTTTGAAACATTTGTAAAAAGGTTGAGTCATATCCTTTTCAGAGGACCATAAATCTCAATTTTATTTATTACTGCATTCCGAAGCAAATATTTTCCTTTAACTTTAAATAAATTCTCTTTTTTACTTAAACGAAGTATTTGTTTTTAAATGACTTAGATTCATTTAATTTATCACTCACCCTTAAACACTTACCCCTAGACAAGCCACCTCGCCAATCTAAAATCCCGCCTTCTGCAGAGTCCGATTTTTATTTGGAAGATTTATTCGGACTCCCACATAAGTTCTAGCAATTCTTTGAGTATAATATAAATTTCAAATTTTTTTTATTATATAGAGCTTCTTTAGTATTTTTTAATATATTTTGAAAATTTCATACCATTCGGTTGAAAACTGCATGTTAAGAAAAAAAAATATAATAAAAAATTGATGAATATACAATAGTTTTACATAGAAGCAAAACTGAGAAGCTAAATCGTAGGAATGAAAAATTTTGAGTATATATGAAGTAGTTTTAAAAATATTTATTTTAAAGTTCAAAAATTTTGTGTGCATTATGTTATACTTAATATTAATTAAATGGTTAAAATAATATGTTAATAATAGTCATGTATTCGTTTGACGACGCATTCATATACTTATAAAAAATTATAATGGTCATTGATGTGAATGTCAAGAATTTTATGTAATTTTAAATTCAGACATTAAGATATTGATGTAGAAAATATAAAACGACCATCTAAAATACATGAAAAATGCAGTCTGCTATAAAATGACCTTGACAAACAAAATACAGCATTTTCACTTCCTATGGCAGAGCCGGTTTAGTTAGGGGCGATGTGGGAAAAGAGAGAGGGACACGCTGTTTTGATGGATGCCGCTCTAGCTTTTAAAGTTCTCAGGAAAAAAATATATATAAATTACAAATGCAAAAATAAGTCTTGTAATTTTCCATACATTTTTATAACAACGAATTGTGGAATTGGCTTCCAATACATTGTTGCGTTTGACAATATCTAAGGTAACCAACTCTACTTTAGATAGATTTGTACTACATTTTCGTAACCGTATTCCTTTTAAAATTAACACCTATTAATTAATTAATTAATTTTTTAATTAACACCTTTTGCACCCTTAAAAATTTATGTAAACTATAACGGTTAATTTTAATTTATGCAACTTGTGAAATGTTCATAATTAACCATTTTCGTCTAAACAGTTTACATGGGAAAAAAAAGTTTGGACTCCCTCATTCATTAGGAAATTATATAAGTTTTATTTTTGACCAAATAGAGTCAAGTGGTAGTGTATCGTGCTTCCACACCACAGGTCTGGGGTTCCATTAACGGGCTGGGCAAGGTCTACTCTGCCTTTCATCCCTCTACATTGGGTCGATAAATGAGTAGCAAAAGCTTGCTTGAGGTCTTAAACACTGAAGGTCTCTCTTCAGACAGATCACCAAATCGGGACATCTGTTCATGCACCTCAGCACCCAATGGTCATGTATATTGGGATGGGCATAGTACTTCCTGGCCCTCATAGATTATTGTGCCACTGAGTTTGAGTTTTAAGTTTGAGGATTGCCTCACTTTGAGGATACCCCTTAGATAAAATTGTATTTCCACTCATTTCCAATTAATAATTTTCCCATCAAATACGTTTATTTGAGAAGGAACTTTGATTTTTCAAATGTATTTGCTTAATAACATGTATGTTTGTGTATTATATTAAAATTTTGATCCATCCAAAATTACATGTTTTTTGCTCCTCTAAAAGCTTTTAGGATTTTAGAACTGATCTTACAACCCATATACGTTTTATAGTAGTATATTTAAAAATGTGATAGACATTTTTATAACTGTGTGAGCTTTTATGCAACGTTCATAAATATAAAAAATTGCTTTCAGCTACAGTTTTTAAAATGTACAGAAATAAGTGGAGAAATAGGATATTTACATATTATGAATATTTTTGACTGCAGTAAGATATATTTATATTTCAGTTTCTTTACAATTTGAATAGAAGTTGTAAGCCATTTTGCGAATAGTTTGATATTGAATATAAACCCATAGGCTGTTTAATATTGTAAAGTGTTTTACTTTGATACCAGCACACATTAAAATAAGGCTCATTTGCAGTTATATGATCAGCTTCAGTGATATTTAAATTTTCAAAAATAGTCTACATGTACGAAAACATTCTTTCAAAACCACACACCACATCTCATACTATGTCTTCCATACAGCAGGAAATATTTGTGTATACTCAAAAAATTTAATACAGGATACATTTCAAAATGTTAAAATTGTTTTTAAAATTTGGTATGGATACACCGTGGAACACGCGGTTTACTTCACTGAACAAAATTGTTTTAAGCGTACTGTTTTGAAAGACAAAATTGGAGAGAACTTTTTCTCACAATAGAATTTGTAATGACTGAATTGTGTGAGAATGTAGTTATAGATGCGTGACATTTTTCCTTGTAATAAAACAAACCATTTTGCATGCGGACAGCTGCCGAATTACCACAATCTTCAGTTGATCGTCTCCTATACCGAGGGTATCCATTATCTCTTGTTATCGTATTGGCTGTGAATGCTCGAGAATATTTTTTAGAGCATTTCCCATCTACCATGCATGGTGAATTTGAATTTAGCGCACCGCATGGTCCATGTATTACGTTTTTGATAATAACTGCATGTAAATCTTTATCGACATCAGCCCGTGGAATCTCAACACATATCACATCATCGATTTTGTCTGAAGTTATTGTATTGTACAGCCAGATTAGAATGTGTGCATGTGACAATCCTCTCTTTTGCCATTCTACTGAATACATCCAGCAGCATACAAATCCAAATACTTCATATTTCACAATAAAATCCATCAGTGACTTAAGTTTTCGTCTGAAAACACGTGCTGTGATGTCATGCCTATCCACATGCAATTGTCCAGGAAGTAACAACTGCTGTATCTCATCCCATACGTGCACGTGATTGCACGTGAAGGTGATAAATAAGTCTGGACGTCCGTAATGGCGAACATATGCCATTGCATCTTGTGCATATTCCTGCATGTGACGCGGACTGCCTATGTATGAAGATGGCAAAATAATCATCTTTCCAATGTTGGTTGTATTACCCTCATTCACAACTGCATCTTGCAAATGAATGTATTCTTTGGAGCGAAGTTTTGTGTCTGATTCAATCTAAGAAATAGCAGACGTTCCATTCCAATTTTTATGTACATATCAACAATGTACTGGTGAAACAACTGACGGTATTTCATAATATAATTGTCCTCGTTCTTTCGAATCATTAAGCGGTATGCGTAAAAGTTCATTGCACTGCATTTTTAATTGATTTCTGCCCCATTAACTGGATTAACCCTTTTCCCATTGAAATGATATCCATCAGCACCATCCCAAAAGTTAATTGGATAATGCAAATCATAACAACGGTGACTTTCCCGGACGTTTATTATCTGATGGCATCATATCAATAGCTATTTTAAACAATCACACCAAATTGTTCCTTTCATGAAGGAGCTCCTGCAGTTGTGAAATAATGAATCTTCTTAGTGAAGTATGTATTCCATAATGTGCATCAACTTCATCTTTATCATCACCGAACTGAACTATCTTTATCAATGTGAAAGCATAATTTGATAAAATAATTACAATCTTACCACCTACTTCTTCCATTACATTTTGATCCTTCTGTATGTTTTGCTTATTCGCTGATGTCTATTCCAATTTGACGTGCAATTACTCCTAGCACTGCTTTTGCTTGGTCAGTATTACCCAAGTTCAATTTTCTGCAATGTAATTTTATGCAGTGAAGCCGATTGACTACACTTTAAAAGGTTAAAATAAAAACACTTGAAAATGCAAAACAGCTCTGAGTGGGCCCTGTATCAAAATTCTTTTGGGCAACATTTTTTAGATACAAGCACCATGTTAGTGAGATTGTAGTAACACTTATTGGGGCCCCGGCATCATTGATACGGCGGTAGTTACATCCCTGACAAAAGCAAACCGTAAAAACTTCAAGTGTTTTGTTAACAAATTACTAATAGAATCTGCTTAAGAAAGTTATAACATAAACTCAAATCTTAAAAAACAATAAAAAACAAAGTAAAGTTCAAATATATTGATATATATCAGAAAATCTTTATTTTTCCATTTATATTTCAATAGTAACATCAAATGAAAGGTACTTACGTATTATCGCAACCTATTGGCGACATTGTATAAAACGAAGCACATGATTGTCAATTAAGCGCGTACAACAAATGTGAAAATGGGATCGCCAACTTTGCAAGTTACCTTGAACCTTGGCAATTGTTGCGATTATACACAAGTATCAAATGAAATTTAAAAATTTGTCTAAAACAGAGAAAAAAACATTTTTATTAAAAATCCTGTCGATTAATTTTGCCAAATTAAAATTTCGTCATGCAGAAAAAAAAATATTGTGTTAAAGGTTCAAGTGAAGTACATGGGAAGCCACTTCATATTTGACAATTTTTCTTCGTATTTGGCGATTTTTATCTAAATGTCATGGTGAAATATTGAATTCTTTCTAAAATAAATAATTCCAAAAGAAGTACCTTGGCGACCGCTTTTAGTCGCCAAAAAAAAAAGGACTGCACCAAATGGCCCATTCCAAACATTGAAAACATACTGCGACATATTTTGATTTCAGGTAAAGGGTCAACAGAAAAAGGTAAAAATGTAGTTACTAAAAAATAATAATAAACGTGAACATTTTATCATGAATTAATTTAAGATTACCGAAGGAAAATTTCAATACTCTATTCTGGAGATCAGCCGGAGGGTCTTCAATTATCTTCAAAACTATTAGGAAATTTTAACTATTTGGCAGGAAAATAAGTAGCGTACAGATGTCAAATATAATTTTCAAGAATTTGAAAAAAAAGAGAAATAAATTTAGCTTAAAATTATAGAAAAAAACACAATGTAAAGTATAAGCAAAATATATTGAAAAGGATTGAAAAGGATGGCGACTTTTTTTTGAAAGATTACATCATGCATGTAATTGAATTATGTTAATTTTAGATTGTAAAAGTATAATGCATAAAGTCTACACATCTTTTATATTATTTTAAATCATTGCTTTCTTTCTTTTGTGTTTTACCGCAATTCACATCCCAACTGATTTAAAATTAAGCTTGAAATTAAAGTATTGCCATTCATAAATACAAACTTTACCAGATCGGGACATCTGCTCATGCACCTCAGTGCCAAATGGTCACGTATACTGGGATGGTCACAGTAGGCCCTGGCCCTCATGGGCTGTTGCACTGCTGAGTTTGAGAATAGAAACTTTGTGATATTTAATCTTCTAGGTGAGTATTTTACATGTCCCGATTATATTTTGATTATATCTAAGATTAAAATTTACTTTTTACCTTTTAAATAAAAATCAATTAAGGCTTAGATTGCCTCTTGAATAGTTTCTAAAAACTTTTCAACCCCCACCCCCAAAATAAATATATAAATAGCTCTATTTATATTCCTTTTTCAACATATTTGAAACTAAGTTGATTTCAATTAATTGGAGTCCCCCAAAATAAATATATAATAGCTCTATTTATTTTCCTTTTTCAACATATTTGAAACTAAGTTGATTTCAATTAATTGGAGTCAATTTCGGTAAATTTCTTTAACTGCCTCATTAGTAGGACATTCCTTTTTTTAATTTGTGAGTACCACTCCCTCCACCTACTCCTCAATAGTCAATCAAAAATAATATTTCTAATCTATGTAACTAGAATCTCAATCAATATTTAAAACTCACTAATTTTTTTAAATGTATAGTTTAGTTTTACACATTGATATTTAGAAAAATGGCTGAAACTTACTGTGCTTTTAATTTTTGAATAAAGATGCTTAACATTTATATATATATATATATATATATATATATATATATATATATATATATATATATATATATATATACTAGCTGGTATACCCGTTTTCGCACGGATGAACTGAAAAGTTAAACAACACAGATTGAAGGATAAAGAAGTTTTTAATGAGTTAATTTTAAGTGAATTGCAAATTAAACATCAAAAGCTTTTCACATATCCCAGCTGAAGAAAAAAGAAAGAAAGAAATACCTTCGTTAAATTTTAAGTCTGTAGATCTAATAGCTGATAAAAGGATTTTTTTATATTTATAACTCCCCCTAACACTCTTGAGGGTCCATTTTTAAAAATACCTCCCTAAGCTGATCTCTTCTCAGCAAAAGTAACACATTGTTAAAAGTTTTGTGACGCTTAAAATATTGTAAATAGCTTATAACTGAAAGTGTCATACATTAATATAACTTTCTGTTGAATTTATTTTATGTTAAAATTGTAATATTCGCAAGCAACGCCGTTTCTTAAATAACAATGGTGATTCAATGAAACACATAGCAAAATGTTGACAATAGAGTCAAGTTCGCAACTGTCTAGATACTTTCATAGCTCAAGCTTTATTAGAGCTTTGTAAGACCCGCCGTGTAGGAGTGCGATACACGTTAATGCTTTATCTACTGCGTATGATTTACAGCAATTTTTTTTCATGCAATATTTTTTTAGGTCACTACATTGAAAATTAAGGGACATACATAAACAAAACACTCCACTTAGGGAAATTTAATCCGTTAGACCTAATAAATTAATTAAAGATATTCCACTCTAAAATTAATTATATACACCGTTCACTTAATATAAATAGTCAAATCCTTTTCTAAGGTATCCATAAAGATACAAAAACATAAGACACTTAAATGTGTGACATTAACTATTTTTGGGGGACAAAAATGATAATCTTTGCAATTTGCTGAAAACGCAATATCTGCTAAAAACTATTCGCCTTCCACGCCAAAATACTCATCATAGAACCCGTGCTGTCATATATCTTGGAAGAGTGGATTTCAAAAATATTCAGCTAAGTATTGGTAGAATATTCCTGCTAAATTGGTGTGGCATGGTAGTTAGGAGAAGGGGGTGCTAGCTCAGGTGTCGTCCACGTCACATGACCATGGCTCAAGATTACGTGGTCTGTCGCCAAAAGCCCTCATGTAGCTGAACAGTGCGACATTAATATTCACTCACTCCAAAAAATACAATACAGTAGTTATAATTATTTTTATACTTAAAAATGCAATATCTGCCTATTCAATATTAAAATTATTTTGTTATAATTAACTACTAACCACACAAACAAATTTTGAAAATTTGTCCAAATGATGTAGTAAGAAAGAGAAAGTTTATTCAGACAGACAACAAATGCGTCTTATATGTATATAGATATAGATTTGATTGAATTCTTGTGTACAGTGGCGCACACAAGGGGGGGTCCGGACCCCACCCCAAAGCCCTAGATTTTTTTCCGATTGATTATAATTCCAAGTACATAGTACGTAAAATTTGATTAAGTATTTATTATTAATGATTAATTTTATTAATTAATGCTAATTATTTATTCAAAATTAGTTTTTTTACTGTGTTTTGTTCTCGAAAATTGACAAAATCAAACGGAGCACAATACAAGAATGGTGAACTTTTGACCCCCCCTTGAAAAATTCCTGTGTGCACCACTGCTTGTGTATCATTACTTTTGTAAGCCTCATGACATACTTTATGGTGTACCAATCTTTTAAAGCTGACTGAGCCATAGCAACATTTAGCTGGGTATAGCTAGTTATAACATAAAATTAAATCTTAAAAAGATTTAAGAATAAAAGAAGGCTCAATATTTTGAATAAATCAGTATAAACATTTTTGTACAAACACAATATATATATTGTAAAATATTTATTTTGCTATTTGCATTTCAGACAGACATCAAACAAAATTTTAAAAATTTTCAAAAACAGATAAAAAACATATTTAAGAAAAATATCACTGATTAATTTTGCTAAAGACATTTCAATGCGTAAAAAAATATTTGCAGTACATAATCGCCAAAAAAATGTAAGTATTTAAGTATAAAAAGAACAAAAATTATATATTGAATTAATTAAGGATTACTGGAGGGAAAGATAAAACAGGCTGAGATAATACTCATAATATTAATTTCATATTGGTAGGCTACTCATTTTTGGCATGATTTTGAAATCACGCCAAATTGGTATGTTGCGGCCAATCTAATGTTATAGTAATGTACAGAATTAAAGGTACTTATGTATTATCGCAACCTATTGGTGACATTATACAAAATGAAGCACATGATTGCCAAATCAACACATACAAAGTTGGGATTGCCAAAGTGGCGAGTTGTCTTGAACGTTGGCGATTGTGCAATAATACGTAAGTACTAAATAAAAAAAATTATCCAAAGTATATACATCCCGAGCATAAAAATAAATTGAAAAATTAAGTACAATACTAACATTAACCGACATAAAAAGAACTGAACTAACTTTATCAATGCAAAAGCATAATTTGAAAAATAAGGTACTTACATATAACCGCAACCTATTGGCGATATATGAAACAAAGCACGACTCACAATTCAGCATATATTACATGCGAAATCGGGGTTGCCAACCTGGTAAGTTATTTTGAACGTTGGCGATTGTTAGGATAGTACATAAGTTCCAAAAATAATTTATCTTACGACTACCTGCTTCCTCAACAGGTATTTAAGCCATTTGTCTGTTTTGCTCATATTCTGATGCCTATTCCAGTTTCATATGTAATTACTACCGCTTTTGCTTGGGCAGTATGATTACCCAAGTTTGATTTTCTGCAAGGCAATTGTATGCACTGAAGCCAATAGTATATCCTTAAACGTTAAAATAAAGACACATGAAATTGCAAAATATTATTTATTTCATACATCTAAAACAGATAACGAAAACGGAAATATTATACTTAAGTTAATTGCAGCAATAAGAACTGATATATAACCCTTATGGAAAATCACACACATAAACATCCCGCGATAAGACCTAAATGTTACCAAACCCACAAAACAAAATTTTAGTTATTAAAAGAATATTCCTTAAAAATATGATTTATTCGAAAATTAATCCTAATTATATAAATATCAAAGAATAGAAAAATTGAATAAATATTCCAACCGATAAACATAGATATAGTAAAAATATGTAATAATGTTGAAAAACTGCGTGTAAAGTATAAATTTTTCACTTAGTGAGAAACGTGACATCATATGACGTCATAACAGTGGAAAATCACTTAAAAATTAGATTTTAAAAAAATTTAGAAAGAATTGCGAACGCGAAACCTGTTTAAGAACCTTCCCCATGAAATTTTGTATATGTTTACCAAATTTCACGTTATTTGGGTGTCTGGATCTTGAGTTATAAGGGAACAGACCACAAATGCGTCTTATATAAATGATGATCGCAGCATCAACTGTCGGGACCAACTTGAATTATCTAGATATATATTATAAATGTGAAAGTTTGTGAGGATGTTTGGGAGTCTTTCACGCAAAAACAACTGAATAGATTTTAATGAAACTTTACAGTAATATAGCTTATAGATCAGAATAACACATAGGCTATAATTTATAGCATAGGCTATAATTTATGAAGATTTGTGAAAAGTGTCCAAAATATAACGATATTTGTCAAGTAAGTGGGAAAAAATTCTGCCATCTGGAAGCAATTATGGCTTGCGCCGCAAAAAAAGCCCACGTCAGCATATATCTATCTTTTATTCGTGAAAGAACTCTTTTTGTTTTGGCTACGCAAGGCGCTCGCTTCTAATTAATTCCTGTAAACAGCATAAGCCCTAATTTATTTTATTTCAGAATAAAACTATGTTTTGAAGGGAGAGATTGTTATAAATCTCTCTTTATTTGAATGTTTTTTAATGATTTTATTATGCACATTTGGTAGTAATAAATTGACCTTTTTTCAAAATAAATACTTTTATTGCTTCTGGTACTTACCGTAGATAAACTCTCTTTCACACTACATCATTTGGACATATTTGCATAGTTTGTTTGTGGTTAGTAGTTAATTATAACGCTATAATTTTAATTGAATAGGCGGATATCGCATTTTTAAGTATAAAAATAATTGTAGCTACTGTACTGTATTTTTTGGAGTGAGTAAATATTAACGTCGCACTGTTCAGCTACACGAGGGCTTATGGCTACGGAACACGTAATTTTGAACCATGGTCAAAAGACGTGGACGACACCTGAGTTGGCACCACTTTCTCCTAACTACCACACCACGCCAAC
The DNA here is from genome assembly GCA_019973935.1 of Trichonephila clavipes. Classification (NCBI taxonomy): domain Eukaryota; kingdom Metazoa; phylum Arthropoda; class Arachnida; order Araneae; family Nephilidae; genus Trichonephila; species Trichonephila clavipes. The sequence continues at coordinate 13,418 of BMAU01003028.1, read as the reverse complement.
TTAGAAGGAATATTCTACCAATATTTAGCAGGAATATTCTTTGAAATCCACTCTTCCAAGATTTATGTCGGCACGGGTCTTATGGTGAGTATTTTAGCGGGGAAGGCGAACAGTTTTGCAGCAGATATTGCATTTTCAGCAAATTGCAAAGATTATTATTTTTATCCCGAAAAAATAGTTTGTCAAAATTTAACCACGTAGCTAAACGTTTGAGAACAGCACTCCGGAATAAAGTTAAAGAGTGGCGGTCGAAAGGTGTGACATTAGGTGGTCGTAAACAAGGTAGTTTGACTGACGCAACAATTACTAAGTTACAGAACTTTTATCGGAAAGCAATTGTCGATAATGTTCCAGAGGTTGAGAAGATGAAGGCGTCAATTTTTGCAACTCTTTTTCATTGTACGTCGACTGATGCAAAGCCAATGCACAGCAAATGCCCTGACGGAAAGCTATCCTGGTGCTTTTATAATAGAGCTAAAGCAGATAATAAAGTACCAGGTAGTCATAAAAGTATGAAAACTAAACTGTCAGAAGAAGTAGTTGCTAAAATTATGCCAGTGTACCTGCGCCTTGCCTCAAATGAAATTCTTCTTCGTTGTGTTTCTGGCAAAACCCAAAATGCTAATGAAAGTTTGCATAGCTGTATTTGGAGGAAATGCCCCAAAGATGTGTTTGTTTCGAAGAAAAGGATTCATCTTGCAGTAACCGCAGCGGTCAGTGAAGTAAACATTGGCTATGTTGAAACGTTAAAGTTAAACAATACTGAAATGGTAGACGCTGCATTTAAAATTGCCTACAGACGCGATAACCGAAGGTTATCGCAAAGAAAGCGAAAAGCTTCTGAACAATATAAAAAGAGAAAAAATTCAAAAATATAAAAAAATGACAAAAATAGAGAAAAGAATTACCTCAGTTATGGGGCTGGAAAATTTTAGTTGTATCTGTTTTTTTAAAAATTTATTTGTATATATATATAGCTTGAAATCACGGTACTCTTACAATGGTAAGTTATTCATAAATAAAAATAATAATCCTGTGATCAAACAGACATATTTTATTATTTACATTATTTTACATTTAGTTATGTTGTATATAAAGTTGTAAAGTTTGCTTGACTATGAAATACATTTTCAGTCATATTTTAATGATAACATCAAAATATTAAATTTTTCATTTCCTTCTGAAAATTTGTTTATTTCTGAAAATTAGGTATATTTATTATAATGACATAAAGAAAATCAGTATATAAGTTGTACATAATATGGTATCTCTTAATTATAGCAATAATTGCTTTTATCAAATGTGATTGAGGACTTATAATCATAATACTCATAAAAACCTTCATTTAAGGGAATTGTAATTTTTGTCGTTTCAATAACTTTAAAATGTTCCCTGCGCAACAAATTTTCCCCAATTGCAGTGAAAATTTCCACAAATATTCTCTATAGGTGTATAAATATATGCTAGTGAATGTTTTTTTATTTAAGTGAAGAGAAAATAATAAAAACCAGAGAATGTAAACATTTTAATTAGTTTTTAAGGAAAAAACTGAAATTTTCAACATAAATATTTTTTTAATTTTTTAAAAAGAGAAATATGAAGAAAACTTCACTAAGTTTTGTTTTTAAGTATAAAAGGAACATTATGAGAGAATATTGACTGCATAGACTGAAACTGGTTGCGCATGGAGCATTTTGAAATGCGTTAATTATTCGGTACAATTAAAAATAAAAATTTTAATATATCAGAAACCATTAAAGATATTTTGACAAAACTTTGTACATTGATATCTGGTAACATATTACACATTTCCTGCAAATTTGAAAAAAATTCATTGGTAATTAAAAAAATTGATTTTGAAACTCCACTGTACCCTTAATAGACGAACTTAAAATTTTTGGCATGTCTTCCCGACATCACATAGATGATTTTATGCGTGGCCGAATTATTGGAAAGATCGAAGAAGGGCGAAAAATAACAGATGTTGCCAGGGAGTTCGACATCGCTCACAGCGTTGTTTCACGGCTGTGGAAGTCATTTAAAACTACTGGAATGTGTAGTAGACGGCACGGGGGAGGTCGTGTTAGAAGTAGGACGCCCGCAGAAGACAGATATATCGTCCTATCAGCAAAAAGGAACAGGCGCACCACAGCTCAGCAGGTGGCAAATCCGTTTCTTGCTGCCTCAGGAAAGCAGATCTCCCGAAAAACTGTTGCCAGACGTTTGAGGGGAGGAGGACTATACGCTGACTGAGTATAACTGTGTTCTGATTTCTCCTTTTCATCCATGGAGGAACATTTAGGGAGGTCCCAAAGAAAGGAGAGTTGTTTCCCCTAAATCTTCTTCCACTTCATCTCTAAAAAGATAAAAATAATAATAATAGATCTCTAAAATTTATTTATCATAATCCAAACATAAATAAATAAATATTAAGAAACAATATTTTGCCACAACTAGCAGATGTAATTGGATATTAGCATAATATCAGTTACTTTTTGTTTTAAAAATATTTGTCACCATTTGAAGCCAAGAAAAATTCGTTAAAAACGTACTGGCACCATCTGTTGCAAGTAGTTCTAACTACGTCCGAAATAACGCTGACTATTTTTAAAATTAAAAATAAAATTTAATTAGTAAATTAATATTTTAAAAGACTGTTAACATCAAGTGTCCTCCACTACAAGTTTAAAAAAATATATTTGAACTCCAGTGGATGAATAAAAAGTATTTTATAAAAGATTGAAAATTTGAACAAGATATATAAATATATTTAGGGAGAGTGTGAGCTAATAGTAGAAATTGAATAAATAATATCTAATAAACAAATTTAATCCTAAATACACAAGTGGAGTGAGTGAGTTACAGTTAAATTAACGTCACATTATAAAGGAACACGAAGGCAATTGGCGACAGGCCTCGTAATTATGAACCTTGGTCAAGTGACGAGGGTGACACCTGAGTTGGCATCTTCCTCTCTCCAAACTACCACACTACACCATTGGGAAAATTAGCTATACAGATTTAACGTGCATCGGCTCCCTTTACATGGTGGGTCTTCAGTTGCACCGAGAATCTAACGGGTCTATAATGGCACATACAGCTCACAAAGATAACCTACAGTCCTCATTGCAAACTCTGGCTGATTTTCTAGTCACAAAAAATGTTCTTCTGTTTCATTTTTAAATCCAGAAAAATCTTCCTTTATTTTTTACATTTGACTTCCTTTGCTGTTTTTCCATTATATGTAATTTTAGGTAAATATAGAAATGTCTTTGTCTTTAGAAAATTAGAATGGAATGAATGATTTATTTTCCTGTAGAAACAATGCTTCACTCAATGTGGATTTATTTAAACGATTGTCTACATCAGGGGTGGGCAGACATTTCCAGGGTACGGGCTACTTCTAATTTTTTCAAGGTATTACGATCCATCCAGTATCAGTGGCACACACAAAAGGAGGGAAGGGGCTCCACGGGTCTGGACCCTTCTCCATAGCCCATGAATTTTTTCCCGATCGATTAGAACCCCATGTATATAGTAAGTAAAATTTAACTAAGTATTTGTCAGTAATAATTTTTGATTAATTAATGCTAATTATTTATTCAATAATTTATTTCTTACTGTTCTTCGTTGCCGACAATCTACTAAATGAATATATATATATATATATATATATATATATATATATATATATATATATATATATATATATATCATGTTTGGCAGCGTATTGGGGTAGGATATGGGAATAGTAGACATTCGACCCTTGACCACTGCGCCGTGCTTCCTTTGAAAAATTCACGAGTGCCCCCACTGTCCAGTGTCGTAGATATGATGAAGTAAGGAAAAGGTCAACATTATTTATTATAACTTAATTATAAATACGGAATATGTACCTACCTACGTAATAAAATAAAAAACTCACTTTTTTGAAACCGCGTTTAAAGCAAAATACAAACATAATATAATAACCACAAATATAATAATATATGATGATGCATTTATTATCAAACAATTCAAAATACATTAAAAAATAAAACATTTTCATCTATACTTAGTTCTCATAATTATAGTCAGTAGTTCTCATAATTATAGTCATGCGTACTGTCAGCCCCAATCTTGAATATATAATTCCGTATATAATTACTAACTGCTAACCTTCAAGCGGTCAGCTCAAATTGTCTTGGCTGTCCACCGGTCGATCGCGATCGACTTAATACACCCCGGGTCTGCATTATAACATCCAGTGGCTGAGTGATAGCGTATCACGCTTCCACGCCCCAGGTCCGGGGCTCAAATACCGGGCTGAGTAACGTCAACTCAGCATTTCATCACTGGATCGATAAATGAATACCAAGATTGCTTGGGAACTATACACTGGGGGTTTCGTGGTAGACTGACCACCTAACCAGAACATCTGCTCATAAGCTTCAGTGCCACAGGTCTCGTGAACTGCAATGGGCACAATAGGCCTTTGCTGTTGTGCCACTGAAATTAGTTTTATTCTCTATGTTTGGAACTGTGATTTTGAAAGAGTGCATGAATAAAAAAATTGATATTTAGTGTCAATTGCATTAGCAAATACATATAAAATTGTTTTAAGAAAATTATTACAAGAACAAAATTTTTTAATACAATTTTTTGGCTAAAAATGAAGAAAGAATATATTTAAAAATATTTTCCTTTTATGTCTATATTATCTACCTATACATGGCCAGGATTTCTATTCCAGAGTTGAACTGAAATTTGGAAAAATTCACTCTATTTTCAGCTATGATAAATTAAAATGTGTTTTTTTGTTAACATTTCTCTACTCTGTTATAATAAATTATGAAGAAATACATTTTTAACTTATTTGTTTCAAAAATTTCTGGTCAACTCTGGTATAGAAAAGATATATATACATATATATTGGCAAAATACTGTTGCAAAAGTATTTTTCATAAAAAGAGCACATTTTGAAAATATGTCATTCTTTCTTCATTTTTTGCCAAAAAAATTCATTTAAGTAATTTTTTATTGTAAAAATATTCTTAAAACAATTTTATATTTATAATTTAATTCAATTGACACTAAATATCAAAAATATAATTCATTCATACGCTTTTTGAAAATCACGGTTCCAAACATAGTCACTCCAATGTAGTACTTTTCGGAAACCAATTACCAGTACTAAGTGAGGTATTACTGTACTTTTGCTTCAATTCTTTGCTAGGATCCTATTAGAAAATTGGTATTTTCACTCAGTTTTGACAATAAAAACAAAAGATTTCTCCTTCATATAAATATAATAGAGTTCGAACTACTAGACAGAAAGGTCATTTATTTATAAGGAAATCCTTGAAATAAATAAATATAGAAGTTTTTTTAGGAATTTCCACAAACCTAAAAAATACAAATATGATTGATATCATTAAAAAACAGAACAAGTCACTTAACCGAAACTCAAAAAATGAGATAATAACTAACAGCGCTTCAGGAAAAACATTTTTATAGTGTCATTCATCTTTCCAGTTCGTCTTACCAGTTGTAGTCATTTACAGCAAATATTTTCTATTTATTCAAACCTTGATAAATAAAATTGACTAACTACGGAACCATATGGGGTAAATTAGGCTTTTATTTTCCAAGTAGTTTACATTTTGAAAAATATTTTTATATGATATCTTTTTTTAGGTATTAACTAGCAAGTGTGATTAAATGGTCTTTTTACTTCACTTAATCTGTATTAAACTTTAGAAGCTATAAAGTGGAATTATTGATGGTGTTATCTTCTTACATATAATTAAACAAGTAACAAAATATTTTTTAAGTCAGTTTCTACTTCGTTAGAAAACGTACTGATGTCATCTATTGCAACCAGTTGTAACTTCGACAGAAATAACGCAGAGTAAATTTAAATTTGAAAAATATATTTAATTAATGAATCAATATTTGAAAAAACTGTATTAGTATCAAGTGTCATCCCCTACAAGTTTAAAAAAAATTTATTTACAAAACTGTATTAAGAAATCTAATCTAGAAATTGTCCCATTTTAGTATATAATAACAACCATTGAGTAAAACTAAATAAAATCAATTATCTAGTCTAAAACTAAATTCGTTAGGTTAGTTTTAATTTTACTCCATTGTCTAAATATGATGAAATGAAATGCTACATTCTTAGTGATTACTAATTACTTGAAGTTTATAAAATGCATAATAATGATTTGTACTGCTTTAAAGAGTATATATTTAATTTGCATTGCTCTTTGACGTTTGAATCTTTTAGAGGGGGAGGGTGGATTTGCATATAAAATATTTTTATATAAATGCAATTTTCCACCATGGCTTCAATAAATCAATCAAAAGGTAGGTTACCAATTAAAAGTTTAAGAAAATTTTTCTAAAACAATTTTTTCTTAAAATAGGCAGTCAAAATTTTTCTGATATACGGATTATCTGCACTCCTCCTTCAGCCAAGCTCAGATCAATATACATATCTATTATCACCAATGGGCTTCGTTATGAGCTTAACTTTACTTTTTTCATTTATATATTGAGAAGAAATTTAGATTTTTGTAAGATAGTAGCATTTACGTGTAAATGCTATAAATGTGCAAAGCTATGTTGTACAAACGTAGGGAAAGAGAGAAATTGATTGAAACTTAAAAATTGTTAATGCTATACATATAAAATAAAAAAACACACTTTTTTTAAAAATAGCCACTTTTAAAAAAAAGTTTCAAACCCGAGAGAGTTTCCCCTTTATTTCTAACAAAGTCGCCTTCAAATTTCTTGTTTACCATTTTCATATATTACATCTATTCCTATATATAGATACATTTTCTTATATATAGATTTTAATCAGAAAATTTCATTTTTTAATTAATAAAGTAAACTAAAAAATAAAGCGATTTAGCTGAATTAAATTCAGATTTTAAGAATTATATAACAGTTTATATATATATATATATAATCTTTGAAATCCCTTGAATTTTTTCAATTCCTTGATTACATTTAATATTTTGTAATATTAAAGAAACTTTTCCCTCAAAAATTTTTGTACGGTATAATTCAGAATGTACATTTTTCTATCGTTTTGATTTAACCATTCCCAAATTTAAGAGGTTCTCTAGTTTTTGGAATGGGGTGTAGAGCTTTCATATGAGAAGGCATTTAATTACGAAGAGAAAAAAAAGTTTTGAAACATTTTACATAGTGATGGGAGGTCGCCAGTCCCCAAAGTTATAATTGCAGTTTTTACATTTGCCCTGTTTACAAGAAACGGAATTCGGTGGAATGTGTTTTTCTTGCCCCACCTCTGAGGGCGAACCCTAGCAAAGGGTGACACGTTCCCACGCCTGGAAGGGGCATTGTACCCATAAAATATCGGGATATCGGGGTGTGTCATTAGAATTTCCCGCGCTTAAAATGTCATTGACCGTGTGAGGTAACCATGCGCCGACTCTGGACCAATCAAAAGAAATTAAGCGGACGAGGTAAAGAATCCGCTCTAGTATATCGGTGCAAAGAGGACGCCAAATAAAGACGGGATGCACCCCGCGATTTCAGACACTCTCACACACACTTGGGACCCTGAGACACAACGTAAACAAGTAGACCCAGCCCTTGAACTGGACTCCGCGGGGCTTCGAGCGGCGACATGTTTCACTCTTTTCAATCCTCCCTTTCTCAAAGCTAAGTAAAATTTTGTTATGCAACTATTTGTAAACTAACCCAAAATTAATTATGTTAAAATAAATTAATAGTTATTTAAAGAACGGCCTTTTTAATTTAGTGTACTGTTTATTGTCTTTAAAGGATTTAGTGTTTGAACTTAAGCTATGATGCGATGTTACGTTAAGAACCTGTAATTTTAGATAATGGATATATGGAAAATAAATTAATCATTTAAGTTAAATTAGCGTCGCATTATAATGGTACCGTGACCAGGATAGTAAATTTTTTTCTTTGAACTATCATTTGGTGCCGATGACCAGTCGTCGGAAATTTTCTTTTTTTTACATCCTTTGATGTTGTAAACTTTTCTTGATGGGTCACCAAAACAAATTGTTATCTCGTGTGCTATTATATTTTATATATTGCTTGAATTTGATACTTGTGAATTTTTTTTCCTTGTAGTTTTGAGAAGAGGAAAGGTGCAAGGTGCAGAATGTCGCAGGTACTGGTGCTCCTTGATTTTTTTTTCTTTTTTAATATTGATGTGAATTTTTTTCTCTCTATGCATGTATTTACGCGAGAGCCGATTAGTTAAAAGTTTATTTAAATTTAGGAGTTCATGAATTTCTTTTACCCTGCACGAGTGCTAGAATTTTGTTTTAGTTAGAATTTAACGGTTTCCGTTGCGAATTAATCTCGCTAGAAATTTTGTCTTAATTTTTTTTTTAAAACATGCCACGTACACGACAATCAGACCACCTATTGACGCAAACGGCGTCCGAGAAATTTAATCTAATTGAACTGATCCCAATGTACGACGGAGGTGAATCGATAGGAATACGTAGGTTCCTAGAAAAAATAAATGATGTTGCGAATTTAGGCAAGTGGTCAAACGACGAGAAAGTTACTATTCTGAAATTAAAATTAGCGGGAATAGCTGAGGAATTTTTTTTATCCGACCCAACCCACAGTCAATTGACAGAATACAACGATATCGCAAGAATTCTTATTAAAAGATTCGAGAAGGCCGTCCCTCTGTCAACGCGTTTACAGTTATTTTCATCGTGTATCCAGGGGTCTTCTGAGAGCGTACAAGAATTCGCAGCACGCATCAACAAACTGGGAACACAGATATTCCGGTCAGGAAATTCGGCTCAAAACACCGCGGTGAGGAACGCGAACGACCAATTACTACAATCACGTTTCATAAGCGGTCTGAGAAATGACATCCGTCGTTTTGTACTCTCACGTGATCCTTTAACCCTCTAACTGGATACCTTCCTCCTGAAAAGTTATTCCGAAAACGTTTTACTCTTATATTGCTATTCCCTTCAAAAATGCAACAGACTTCAATTCTTTCCCCCTTTTAAAATTTGGGAGGTCGAAAGGGGACGACTTTATGACTTGGTTCGGCGTCTTTAATCAGTAAGAACCAGGATAGCAATCGTTTACAGCTAGATTTTGTTGCCTTGGGCAATCTTGTATGAAAACCGTAGTTCCACTCTGTTGTTTTCCCCATAGATTCAGTCACAGTAAAATTAAATTAAAATGCAGGGTAAAAAAAACATGAAATAAATGGCGTGTTAAAAGTCGAAAAATAGTTATATTTTCTCCAAACAAAATTTATTTTTCTGTCACTTTTTAAAAATTAAAAAAAAATATTTTGGTATTGCGATTTGAACTAGAAAAAAGCATCCTGTATTCATTTTTGAATATGAGAGTAAGAAAACGCGCTCAATTTCCTGTTTTTAAAAAAATTATGAGGTAAAAAAAGTAAAGGCCCTATCTTTTTTTTAAACAATAAGACAATTAATATGGTGCATATATTTATGAAATAAAACAGATCTTTCTCTATTCAGTTATATTTTTAATTTAGAATAACATAAAAAATGATTTCAATACTTTTAATTTATTTAAATTTAAATCATATAAATGATATTTTTATGTTAACTGAATATTTTTCGGAAAAAATCTAAATTTTCATTCCTAGTGCTCTCCTTTTCGAACTCCTTGTATTAAATAAAAATATCTTTTCTACATCGGCATTTGTGATGGACATAACACACATTCAGTCAATAATTTTTAATTTGAATGGGGGATATACTTCTTCAAATGCGCATGACAGTACTTCTAACCATTTTCTACTCAAGTTAAATTTCTTATCTTTCTGTTTCTTTTATTACAAGGAAAAATGTCACACATCGATAACTTTATTTTCACACAATTCAGTCATTACAAATTCTATTGTGAGAAAAGTTCTCCCTAATTAATCTTGTCTTTCAAAACAGTACACTTAAAACAATTTTGTTCAGTGAAGTTAACCGACAGTTCCACAATGTATTCATACCAAATTTCTAAAACAACTTTAACACTTGGAAATGTATCCTGTATTAAATTTTTCAGTATTCACAAATATTTCCTGCTGTAGGGAAGATATAGTATGAGAGATGTGGTGTGCGGTTGTGAAAGAATGTTTTCGTACGTGTAGACGATTTTTGAAAATTTAAATATCACTGAAGCTGATCATATAACTGCAAATGAGCCTTATTTTAATGTGTGCTAGTATCAAAGTAAAACACTTTACAATATTAAACAGCCTATGGGTTTATACTCAATATCAAACTATTCGCAAAAGGGCTTACAACTTCTATTCAAATTGTAAAGAAACTGAAATATAAATATATCTTACTGCAGTCAAAAATATTCATAATATGTAAGTATCCTGTTTCTCCACTTATTTCAGTACATTTTAAAAACTGTAGCTGAATGCAATTTTTTATATTTAAAAACGAGGCATAACAGCTCACACAGTCGTAAAAATGTCCTTATCATTTTTAAATATACTACTATAAAGCGTATATGGATTGTAAGATCAGTTGTAAAATCCTAAAAGCTTTTAGAGGAGCTAAAAACATGTAATTTTGGATTGATCAAATTTTTAATATAATACACAAATATACATGTTATTAAGCAAATACATTTGAAAAATCAAACTTTCTTCTGAAATAAACGTAATTGAAAGAAAAATGTTTAATTGCAAATGAGTGGAAATACATGTTTATCTAAGGGGTATCCCCAAAGTGAGGTAATCCTCAAACTTAAGACTCTAACTCAGAAGCACAACAATCCATGAGGGCCAGGAACTACTGTGCCCATCATAATACACGTGATCATTGGACGCTGAGGTGCATGAACAGATGTCCCGATTTGGTGGTCTGTCTGAACAGAGACCTTCAGTGATTAAGACCCGAAGCAAGCTTGGTACTCATTTATCGACCCAATGTAGCGGCGATGAAAGGCAGAGTCGACCTTGCGCAGCCCGTTAAGAAAATCCCAGACCTGTGGTGTGGAAGCACGATACACTACCACTCGATCTTATTCGGTGAAAAATAAAATTTAATGTTAGAATCTTATATAAATCCCTAATGAATGAGGGAGTCCAAACTTTTTTTTTTCATGTAAACTATTTAGACGGAAATGGTTAGTTATGAACATTTCACAAGTTGCATAAATTAAAATTAACCGTTATAGTTAACATAAATTTTTAAGTGTGCAAAAGGTGTATTTCGGCTGCACGAATTAATTTTAAAAGGAATACGGTTACGAAAAAGTAGTACAAATCTATCTAAAGTAGGGTTGGTTACCTTACATATTGTCAAACACAACAATGCATTGGAAGCCAATTCCACAATTCGTTGTTATAAAAATGTAAGGAAAATTACAAGATTTATTTTTGCATTTGTAATTTATATATATATAATTTTTCCTGGGAACTTTAAAAGCTAGAGCGGCATCCATCAAAACCGCGGTTCTCTCTCTGTTTTTCCAGATCGCCCCTGACTAAGCCGGCTCTGCCATAGTAAGTGAAAATGCCGGATTTTTTGTTTGTCAAGATCATTTTATAGCAAACTGCATTTTTCATGTATTTTAGATGGTCTTTTTATATTTTCTACATCAATATCTTAATGTCTGAATTTAAAATTACATAAAATTCTTGACATTCGCATCAATGACCATGATAATTTTTATTAGTATATGAATGTGTCATCAAACGATTACATGACTAATATTAACATATTATTTTAACCATTTAAGTAATATTAAGTATAACACATAACGCAGACAAATTTTCTGAACTTTAAAATAAATATTTCGAAAACTACTTCAGATATACTCAAAATTCTTCATTCCTACGCTTTAGCTTCTCAGTTTTGCTTCTATGTAAGAATTTATTGTAATTGTATATTCATCAATTTTTTTAGTATTTTTTTTGCTCTTATGCGGTTTTCAACTGAATTGTATGAAATCTTCGAAATATATTAAATGAATGATTGAATATTAACGTCGCACTGTTCAGCTACACGAGGGCTTTTGGCGACGGACCACGTAATTTTGAACCATGGTCAAGTGACGTGAACGACACCTGAGCTGGCACCCCCCCTCTCCTAACTACCAAACCACACCAACGGGAGGACGTTTCAGCTCTCGACAGATTTAACGTGCATCGCTGCCCTACACGGCGGGTCTTTAGTGGTACTGGGCTCGAACTCGTGACAAAGCAAGCCACGTTCCGATACCTATACCACTCGGCTACCGCAGCCGAAATGTATTAAAAGATACCAAAGAAGCTACATAATAAAATTTGAAATTTTTATTTTACGCAAACAATTGCTAAAACTTATGGTAAATAATTTTTAACTGCGCGGTGCATTTTTTTTTTTTTCGAAATTTCAAATAGAATTTCTAACATAAAATTTCTAGCTTTATATGGTCGAGATTTCAAAAAATATCCAGATTTTAATTACTTATTCAGTTAGCCTTTAAAAAAGATAAATGTTGAGGTATTTTGTATAAATAGATATTTTTGAACAATATATAATTCGAATGTTTTTCAATAGCTCGAATTTAAAATTGATTTTTATGTTTATTTATATGCATAAATGTCTACTGTAAATGTTTCCGTATATTTTTGATTACCATTTATTCAAACATTCAAGTTATAAAAAAAATGTGTGAAAATCTTCATTCATGTTGACTTTGATGAAAACTGAAGTTCAAGCACTTAAAATTCAAATATAATTCGGTGTATTTTAACAATATATTACCAGGCACTGTACTTAAACTTCCCTGAACACTTAGGCTTTGAAATCTAAAAAACTAATAAATCTTAATTAGTTTTTTTTTCGTTATTATTTTTATCAAAGTGTAAGAAAATGTTTCAAATAATTTGATGAAGTTTAAATTTATTCATTTTTAGTGGTTGGAAAATTGAAAAGGTTCCAAATTTTAAAGAGTTTGGTGTTTTATTAATTTTTTCGGTATCTTATAATAAAATAATCATGTTTCAGAAACTAAAATCTTTGATTAAAATAAGAAAAATGAAGAGAAAGAATATACTTAAAAAAAGATATAATTTGTCTAACTATATAAAATAGCAGATTGCACTGACACGCCCCAACTTGTTACAGTTTCAAATTAATATGAAACCAAAAGGGAATTGTAACATATTTTACTTATGCGTTGGGACTTTACAAAACTTTAAAAAAGGAGGTAACAAATTAACACTTCCTGGGGTCTAAAGAAATTTCCTCTCGATTTTTTACGATTGTGGAAGTGTCAAAACACGGGTTCCCTGGGAGCCATAAAACTCCTGCTGTGTTGCTTCCTCCGTTCCTCATTATCTTTCAAGTTGTTAAACCTTAAAAGGGAAAAGGATTTCAGAAAAGTGCGGCTAATCCGCTTTTGAAAACGTTTCT